>JAQFVV010008735.1:0-7500 GCA_028023455.1 Epiperipatus broadwayi | reverse complement strand
CAATCAAGATTTAATTTATAAGTGCCAAAAGAGAAGGAATTCTTTCTCTTTTGGCACTTATAAATTAAAGCTTGATTGGAGATTGTGGTAAACTCCCTCTGATGAACATTTTAATACAACCTTAACAGCAAGTTATGCATTTTATATTGCAAATTGAAAAAAAAATAATTATGAAATAAATTTAAAAGAAGTTAGCTAATATACTAATAGAAACATGACTTATTTAATAGGCACACAGCAAACATTAATATCATAGAATTGTGGAAAGGCAAGCCTTTCAAAGTATTAGTTGACAAAGACTATAAGGATAGTCAAAAGTGCTCCTAAGTTGATAAAATATTTCTGATTACTGTATTTATAAATATTCTATTATATAATTATGTATATTGCTTTGAAGAAATACGGACATCAAATTATAATATTATTACATACATACAAACCTTACAAGCATAAAGCTAACTAGTCATTAAAAAAATAAAATTACTCCAAATCCAAAACTCAAACAGACTAGCCAAGAAAATATAATCAAATACACAAAAATGGTTTCCCTGCTACAAACAGACTTCTCAAATGTAAAGAACAATACTATATTTATACTAAACACTACCCACAAATCCATTTAATTCCCATCCACTTTTAATATTAAAATAACTTTTAAATAATTTAATTTCTTCAGAATAATAAATTTTCAATAATACTCTACCCACTTTATTTTAGCCTTGTGCCCTGATTAAAATAGTTATATGCCCAAAATAGTAAAAAAAAAAATTTCAAGTAAGTAATATTCTTTGTGCCCTTTTAGATCTAAAACTAAAACAATTGTACTTAAAATTACCTTATATAATATTTAAATAAGCATTTATTTTATATAGCATATGTTTAAAAATGTATACATTCAAATATCAGCCTTTTAAGCTAATTATGCATATGCTTTGTGAGTGTTAATAATAAATGAATTCTTTCCTTTCCAATACAAGATATAGTATTTATGCAGGAATAAAAGGAAACCTCTTATTCCTACACAGTGCCAGTACTTCAGATTTGCTCATATATAAGCATTTGAGACATAGAAATAAGAGGATTCCTTTTATTCCTGCATAAATACTATATCTTGTATTTGTGAGAAAGTATTCATTTATTATTAACACTTGCAAATAGTATGCACAATTAGCTTAAAAGGCTGATATTTGAATGTATATAACTTATATAATATTATTATTTCATTAAGTAATATTTAAAATGCATATTAATAGTCTAGTATAAGTACAAATTTTAATAATAATGTTTAAAGTATAAATAATGTACTAATATTTATCAAAATAATATTGTTTTTATTGTAAGTAAATTTAAATGTTAACAATTACATCTATAAAGTTAGTTAACTTAAAATAGTTAAAATAAATCATTATATAATAATAATAATAATAATAATAATAATAATAATAATAATAATAATAATAATAATAATAATAATAATAATAATAATAATAATAATAATAATAATAATAATAATAATAATAATAATAATAATAATAATAATAATAATAATAATAAAAAGTTATATCCAATGAAAGCATTTCAAATTGTATGTGTGTCTTTTTTGCACTTGCATGTGTGTTACTTTATAAGATTTAATTTGTTACAAATAATAATTATTATTATAGTTAAAAGTATTAAAGAATTGACTTATATTTAATATTTAATAAATACTCAATAAATATGATAAATAATTTATTATGTAAGGTTAGTTTAATAATGTTTAGTTTATTAAATAATTATATTAAAAAAATAAATATTTTATTACAAGTTCAAATATTATATAAGTTAAATTGATATTTTTAAAATAATTCGTTTTTCTTTCTGTTATTGTGTAATTAAATTTAAAATAGAATTTAGAGTTAGTGATTGTAAATCGATTTTATTGGATGATTGCTATCCATATAATCAGCTGATCAATTGGTATTAGCTATATGGGTAAAAATTATTAAATAACTGATAACATTTTTAATATATATATATATATATATATATATATATATATATATATATATATATATATATATATATATATATATATATATATATATATATATATATATATTGCTAAAAAGAAAGAGTTAATATTTTTTGTTTAAAAAAGTGTTTATTTTTTTTCATTTTTATTTAAATCAATGTTAATATGAAATAAAAAGTAAATAACCAGTGAATTGTCTAAGGGTAAATACCACATTGATAATACTTATAGTAACAATTGGGGAAAAAGAGCAATACATAGAATGGCTTTAACAAACTTCTATGGAAAAGACTTTAACAATGCAGAAATAATGGACAATGCAATTGTGTATTAGAAAAGAATTTGTTTATCCGATTATAGAAATATTTTTCTGTTTGCTTACAAACTTTGTAATATTCTAAAATAACCTAGCATTAACTCCTGAATTGAACTGTTCAATCTTCTACTTAGCATTTTAAAATGGAACTGTTATAATAAATTGTTTATATCTGCTACAGTTCTGATGTTTTTATAACTTATAAAATGTGAAATACTAAAACTTCAATTATTAATTTATGCATATATTATGCTATGAGATTTATGATGGAATGGCTGAAATGTAAATTATATTTAAATCAATTTACATTATAACTGTATGTCAGTCTGTTTTAAAAACAAAAAAAAAGTGTTTAAACTGAAATTACTACTTATATCTAAAGCTTAAACTACTAATCTATATGTATAATATATGACAGTTGCTTATAATGAAATTTATATTTTGGTGTAGACTTATCTATTCTGATAATTTATTCATCCTTCTAAAAATTAAATTAAAAAGTCTTGAAACTAACATTATGTCATATAGGCATATAAATAAGATATTTTATGAATTAATTCCACTGCTACAGTGAATTTATTTTTTATCAAGAATATATTTTATCTGGAAACTATATCCCAAAAAAAAAAAAAAATGAAAATAATTTATTTTAATATAGAATCACTTATACATGAAAAAATGAAACTTTTGAGAATAAACTTTTGTGGATTTAGTCAAGCATTGTTAGCTGAAAGGTCATCACCGTAGCTTTGCAAGCATTTGGTTGAAGACAGTTGTGGGTTCACATCCTGACCGATGCTATGACATATGGGAAAAAAATTGTGGATTTAATTATCAAAATTATCTGTTATAAAATTAAAGTGTATTTTCAGAATTATAAATGAATGTAAGAAAAAAATTGATTGCAAGTGACTTTTATAAATTATTGTCAGAGGAGTGCATTGGTAAAAAAAAAAAAAAATACCTTTTCATTTTTCACTTTGTCTCACTTCCAATTTTGAATTATTATGGTTTTTTTTAAATAAAAAAAATGTTTATTTAACTTATTATTCACATTGAAACTTTAAAAAAAATTTTATAATTATATACCGTAATGAACTATTAGTGCAATTGTTCATGAGCTAAATGACCCAGAGTAAACATTCAACCATGCAACTATAACTATGTTAACATGCCAATAATACAAGTTGGTTTTTATAAGTACAATTTTCCTGAGATCATTCTACAAAATAACTTTTAAAACTATGTTTTTTGAAGGAAGTATTCAAAATCATTAAACAATGTCTTTATAATTATGTTCTTGTAATTTTATTAATGTCTATTAGCTCCCATGTGCACTGTATCATTGTTTGCAAGGCAATCCATTTGTCTCTTTTTTTAATTGTTTTATTTTTTGATAAATACTATTAGAGGATCCAGGCAAGTTGAATCAAACAAGAGTGAACACTTTGTTACTCAGATAATATATAATAGGAAATGGCACTTCTTATTTCCCCAAAATTGTCTGAACTAATACTCTGAATCAGTGTCATAATCAATGGTTCTTTTCTTTTTAAAATTGAATGAATTATCATTCTGCAGTTATTCAATTTAATACATCTGTTAAAAATGTGTCCACTAGTCTCTTCTTCTATACCACATAAAGTACACTTATAATGAATCAATTTGTAACCTCTGTTTTACCAAAAAGCTACCTGTGAGAAGTGCATCAATATTGATCATCACCAAAAAAGTATTTTGGCTCCAGGCACATCCTTTTATTTTTTTTCAAAAAGGCAAATATGGTTATATTAAAAGCTGAACTTATTGGCATGATTGAATCATAAATGAGGTTATAAACCTCCAAGTATCTAATTTTTGTAGTTTTGGCCTGATTCAGAACTAAATTCATTTTTGTAATATCAGTTAATAAATCAAAGAAGAAACAACATTTTATCCTAGGAGGGGGAGTATCTGTGGGCAACACATCAATGAGAAAAACGCTTTTGGGAATTATATTGTTAAGTCTATAAAACAGATTGAAAGCATGCTGGAGCCAAAATACTTGTAGTAAATATAACACCAGGCCATTCAATTTAGTATGTATTTGCATCTTCTAGATGTTAATCACTAAAGCTTTGCCTCACCACAAAAAGTGAGAACAAATTGAGTTGTTGCTGTGAATGAATCTCCCAGTGAATTTCACCAACAGCATAAAGAAAGTAATCCTCAGGAATAATAACATGTTAAGGAGAGCTATCTTAGCATATTAAAAAGATGTATGTCTTTCTCAAAAGACCAGTGATTTTGTTTGTGGTTGTCATTATTGAGTTTTGAACTTCCCTCCTCATTGCCGAAGGTAAGATGTTAAGTTGATGCCAAATAACATGGAGGGGTAGCTGTGAAGGCAGAAGGGATGCTGTCACCTGAAGACAATCTCTATGCCACTGACTTCTCCAAATTGAAGCATAATCCCAATTCACTAAAAAAAAATGTCTTCAATTTTAAGCATCATTGATTAAAGCAAAAGCATGAAAATGATCTGAGAATGAGACTTTCAATGCACTATTCTATGACAATTATTGATTACACACTCTCATTGTATATGCCCTAGTCTAAATATTTTTTTTTTTGTTTTAGAGATTTTGTAAGTAAAAGAGTTATGTAATTTGTTAATATTAAAAAGTATATTATTAAAAAAATTCAGACTATTTAAAAAATAAAAAAATCTGTAGTTCAATTATTATTTCAAATTTTTTAAAAAAAAAATGTATTCATGACGCAATTGTATGGAAAAAAAAGTACAATTATTTTTATATTAGTTATAATAATAATAAGCTTAAAAGTTTTATCTTTAAATACGTTTTTTTTTTCTTTTCTAAAATAACGATGCTTCTTCCTGTTTTGATAGAGTAGTTTCCTAAAAAAAAAAAAAGGTCATAAAAATTATTCCTGTGAAATAATTTTGTATTTAAATGTTTTTTTTTTACCAATAAAATTTATTTCAAAATGATTGTTTTTACAGTAGAAAATCAAAATTTTAAATAGGTTATCAATGAGATAATGAATTTCACATTTTCTTTATATATATAAATAATTGATTGAATGTTTTCAAAAATACTGAATAAAGCGAAATACTTTAGCACGAGATGAAAAAAGCAGATAGCTTGAAGTTAATCTGCAGTATAATTTTTTGTGTCTCTACTGATAATAATAACAAATTAATTGTAAGCAAAGCATGGAAATCTCAAACTATTTTATAGCTTTATATAAAACAAGAGTCACATTTTGGCTCCAACTTTAAATTGAAGAAACTTTTTTCTAAGATGTATAGTGGAAAAAACCCTCTACTTTTAATTTGAAAAAGTTTAGTCTAGTTAGCCAAATATAAAATAATCACTAAATATATTTTTGCTAATAATATATTTTGAAAGTGGCTTCAAAATTCTTATTCAAAGAAAAACTTCAAGCAAATACAAACAGTAATTATATTAATTAGTTTTTAATTAAAATAATTCTAAAGTCCAAGCCATATTTTATAATGTTTATCTTCTGGATTATTATAAATGTCATTACCGGATTTACAATACACGACGTGAGTTTTAGAAACTACTATGAAATTCTGTACATATTGCCTTAACCTGTTTACTTATTTGTAACTAATAGTGACGAGAAAAAAAGAATGGGAAATAAAGTTTTTTACAGGCCCTCAACATTTTGGCTGCACTTGACTCTTGCCATGGCATAGGTATAATAGGGAACTCTCTATCATATTCTGAATTTCGAGATATTTATTGGTTCATAAAAATATGCTATATTTCTCTCCCAATTTATGTATAATATAATACAACAGGTGATATCATTGCACATTAACTTGTTTTATTTGAAGTATAGACATCACTTAGACTAGTTTAAATTAATTGTTGTATTGTTGTTGTTGTTGTTTTTGATATTGTTATCAGTCTGTCATTTACTACTCTATCATAAGGATGATTTCTTACTTTATTCTAAAAGTTCTATTTCTTTCTGATCTAGTATCCATATTATAATGTATACTGTCTTTTATTATAATCAATAGGTTTATTTTAGCTCTGGTCTTGCTGTGCTTTTGTATCCTATTCACATTTTTAATTCTTTTGTGATGTTTGTAATATGTGTCTTCTAATTCTTTAACATAAATTCATTTGCAATATTGTACCATGATAGATTGTTAATTCACATATGATTCCAATCCAAGAAAATATCTCTATCTTCCATGAACTTCTGAAAACATTTTTGAACAGTGTTCTCAATTCCTATTTGTTACTGATATAAACATTATGAATTTTATTTTTTATTTTATAAGCATATGTAAATTTATTTTTTTTTCTCTATTGGGTAAATGTAATTTTTTGTTAAGAATATGCAGATCAAACTAATATTTCATAAATCTTTTTTTTTCTTTTTTTTATTTGCAATACTTTTCACTACCATAATTAAGTACCCAGCTTTTTTCTAATTTTATTTTCTCAACATGCTAGTAAATTTATTTGATATAGATTTCTTGTCATTTTCTTATATAATGATGTGATATAAATGCACATACTATTATTAAAATATGGAATTTTATGAACTTACATGATTTACATGTATTCCAGTCCATTGTTTCCTGGTATGAACCATGATTCTAAATTTGATAAGAATATTTTTATTGAATGACATTATCAAATTTCTTGGCACCTTTAATATTTTTGTCTGTATATAGCAACACCAAGTATGAAGAAATTAGCAATTTTATTTTGATAATACCTACGAGATTCTTGAATTGAGACTTAATATTTCTTGAATTTGACTACTTTACAGATGATTATATCTAATTTTACTGTAATTACTAATTAATTAATAGGAATAATTACTAATGTCAGAGCTAAAAGAAGACCTTTACAATTTTAAAATTTAACTGTCTTAATTAAATTTTATTTTCAGTTTGTATTCCCTTCCCCATCTCAGTCACTTAATTTTCTTTGTTGGAACACTATTTAGTGTTTAGGTAAAAATGGTATTAATAATTAAGATTCCCATATCAGTAATGGATTTTTGTTGTGATATATAATTTTCAGCTATTATTAAATAATGATCCTAATTGTGTGTGATAATAAGTTGTGCATAATTACTTGCCAATATTTCTTTGTGTGAGATGTGGTGGAACAAT
>JAQFVV010008734.1:0-23713 GCA_028023455.1 Epiperipatus broadwayi | reverse complement strand
ACTGATGATAGCAAATTAGCTTGAAATCAGCTGATCTGAGGGTGGGCAAAATGAAAGAGATAGTGAATTCTGACTCTTTTGTCATTTATGTAAATAAACATATGCTTGGTTGGTGTTTTTGGTAAAATGCCATCTATTGATCATAAATACAAGTGACGGCAAGTTAACGTGATTATAACTTGTTTTTGTTTTTTATAAATGTACTTTAAAGGTTTTGGCAATGATATATATTGCAGAGGCTTTGACTATGTGGTGAAACTGAACTGATATCAAACCCATATAGCTATCTGGCTTGCTAGGCTGAGTTTGAAGACTTTACCGGTCTGAAAAATTCATGCTTGCAAACTGATAGAAACTTTTACATAAACACTTGCGGTCAGTGTTTAGATCTAGTTTCTAGCTCTATCCTTCACTGATGATAGAAAATTAGTTGAAATCAGCTGATCTTAGGGTGGGCAAAATGAAAGAGATAGTGAATTCTGACTCTTTTATCATTTATGTAGACAAGCATATGCTTGGTTGGTGTTTTTGGTAAAATGCCATCTATTGATCATATATATATATATATATATATATATATATATATATATGTATATATTATAACGATCAAAAAGAAAGTGAAGAACAGCAGTCTACAATATCTGCACTACAGGGGTGCCATTCAGGCATTTGAGCCTAGATAAATTTATAAAGTAGGCAGATATGCACTGTTAAGATTCCACTTTATTTAAATATTTAGACCATTAGCCCATTCTCACTAGCTCATGGAGATGCAGAGATAATAAATATATCTTTAATATATATAAAAAAAATAAAAGCCACTGCCAGTAATTAATACACAAACAATATTTATTTACGCACATATATAATCATTTTAAATTTTGAGGAATAAATTTATTATTTAGATTTTAATATTCTTTTAATTTAACTTATTTAAAATTTTAAATCATCTACACAGATGAAATTTATATTTATTTTAAGATTGTCGAGTACAAATAAACTACATAGATTTGCATTTGAAAAGAAAATATTATATCCCTTATTTAACCTTAGGCCAAAAGTTCACAGTCAAACCGACATCAATCCATCTGATACATTTATATTTTCAATGTAGCATGAAAATACAACAGCACATATATACTATACTGTCAGGAATGGACATCTGAACAGTATAGTTAGAGAAACATTTACTCTTGTCCAATACAGGGATGTTACATCTGTATGGAAAAAAGAACAATAAAATAAAAACTCCATAGGAAGGGACCACGGTCCTTTGGCCAACTTACAATCCTATCCATAGGCAAAAGGGTTTGTGCGGCATATACAGAGATTCTGCACATAGTGAAACTCATACTACATCTACTAATTACACAAATATATCCAATCCATTGACCTAATTCAACCACGAAATGAATAACCTAAGATTACCCTCCTTTAATATAACTTTACAAAACTATTTAGCCATTCATGCCCAAAACTTAAATTTAACATTTAGATATGTTCACACAGATGAATTTTTTATAAATTTGTCTTATAATGTTGAGAATAGATCGGCTGCATAGATTCCATGGTTAAAAACATTTCAAAATAAACACAACCAATCAAATTACAAAGTCATCGATAACACCATCAATTGCAGAGGGAATTCAAGAAACCCAATGGCATTCATCATAAGATGCCGCATTGACAGTGATGACCTATATATTCTAATTGAATGTGAAAACCACAACATAATCACGCTATTCATATTCATGCAAGATCCATACCCAACTTAAATTTCATCATTTAAAATTTAAACAATAAATATTAATACAAATAAAATAATAAAATGGAAATGATTTTAGCAAACTTAACATATAAATTTAAACAATCAATTATTAATTTGAAAATCAAATAAGAGTTCTATTTGGGAATTTAGATTAGCTGAACCTTTAAAAAAAACAATGACAAAAGTTCTTAATTACTTTTTTTTTTTGTTAATTTGAAAATTCATAGCTCACAGTAGAAGAGTCCGAGGTTCTGGTTTCTAATTCCCACGAAATCTCCATTGGAAGATAATGTTCTAGAGGTGGCATTAGCTGGTTCCATTCTGGTATCACAGTCTTTTCATTTTTAAAATAAGTGAGAGAGGAAGAACGACAAGTGCATCTTATTGTTCTTCTTACTAATAAAGCTGGAAACTCTCAGAAACTCAATATTTTCCTTTTTATAGTAAATCTCCAGATTGAACAAAGACATCACTAATCCAAATTTTCATTAAGGTCTGAGAGGCTTGGTGCCTCCCATTGGTCAAGCTAAATTCTCTCTTATTCTCCTATCTATTTTTCATCTGACTTTTTAATTACACAACAGCCCAAGGGCTAGTTTGCTTTTGGATAATTTATAAACAATCATTTCCATCTACAAAAATATTTTATCTTTAAATCTTGTACTTTTTTATAAAAAAGTACGTTCAAATACTTATTTTTTATTTTTTAAATATTTTAAAGCTTTACATCTGTGTGAATATATATATATATACATTTAACAAACATTTTTTAATTTTAAGCGTTTAGTTTTTTTAATACATTTATTTTTTTTTGAACTTAAAAGTTTTTAGTTTCAAATTTGAATAAATATGTATATTTATTATATCGTTACTATATATATATATATATATTAAGAGTGTAGCTCTACTTTAGGTATTTTTTAAAGTATATTGAATTATTCATAGTATTCAGTTGCATTAGCATTTTGCTTCATGTATGCATAAACAGGTAACACATATATTATATTTGCTTTGTATTTGACTTTATTAGCATTATCTAAAGAATAGGCTATGCACCAATTTTGAATTTAGTTAATATTACTATTCCATTATCAACATATAGGAGTCTGTGTTAAAACAAATGCTTGTTCCTTTATGTGTATAAATGCTAGTTGGTTTGTGTTAAATGATACGGAGAACCTTTTAAATGCATTATCCTTAGTTCTCAAAACTTATTGTAGTGTATTTTAATTAATATTATTCAAATACTTATATCAGTAGAATCGATACTGCAATATGACTATTATTTATTATTTTGTTCTATTTTAATTGTAATCTAAGTTATACTGTAAATAATTCTTTTATTCTTTTAAATACATTTATGTTTTTGTACCATCATCACACCAATTTACCCAGAAGAACTAAGTACTAAAGTTATATTAAATAATATTTAACATAGTGTACATTTCAAAGTCACGTTGAAGTTATTTATTCACTATATTTTCCAATATCTGCATTAGTTAAACTACTATATTATATAGAGTCATTTTTTAATTATTAGTGTATTTAATGGTATAGCATAAAATTATCCTTTCTATCCACTGCATTATTTTAACTTTGCTTGTTACAAGATTAGACTTTAACGTATTCCAATAAACTTATCTACTAGTCATATTGACATTTTTACTTTATAAAATAAAAACATTAAATATTTTACTTTAGTTTCTCTTGCTAGCCAAAAATTATTAGATATTTTGATATTTGAACATTTACAGTTTAACTTCATTATTTATTTTAAAATGAGATATAGGTTTATACAAATAGCAGAAAATAAGGTTATCCTCTTGACAAAGAGCCCAAGTTATTATTTCATTTTGAGTGTGTCATAATTATTAAACAAAGTAATTATTCATTAGATTTACTGATGCTCAAATCTGTATTTAATTTATGGTAAATCTCATCTAAATCATTCATTTTGAGGTGATAATTTTTGGTTTGTCCTACATATTGTCCTTTGAGATCAGTTAAGGATCCCAATCAAGTGATCATTGTGGTATTTATCATTTTCATATTATTTGAGGGTTACTATATATATATATATATATATATATATATATATATATATATATATATATATATATATATATATATATATATATATATATATATATATATATTGAACAAAAGTTATGTGATTTAGTAATAGGTAATGTCATTACTGATAAATTTTGCTGTGTATGAATATTTTTTCATGTGTCATAGCATTGGATGGGAAGTGAACCCGCTAACCTGAGACAACTTCTTGTAAGGTTGGCTGTGCTAACCACTTGACCACCAATGCTTGACCATTACCTGGTAGTAAAGAATAGTTATTAACGATATAAATTTCATTTTATCAATGAAGGTATTTTATATGATATATGAGTATTTATAACGCGATTCGCTGATGGCGAATAAAATTTGAGATGGGGATCTGATAATATATATGAGAAGTATTGTTCTTAATAAAATCAGGAAAAAATTCCCTATAAGTTCATATTAGTATAGCTGTTTGCCATCTTGAAGATATTTGAAGACTGCACAGATAAAGATATTTGTTACAAGTGGAAGCTGTAACAATTGATTTCTCTTAGTTGTGTTTAATATACATTAAGGAATATAATGTGAAACCACATTTATTATTTTTACCTAGATATTATGTTCAGCACGAGGGAAGAAGAAAAAGTTTAAATTGAATTTTTAGATTGTAGTGGTTAAGAATAATGGGAACGTCAAAAAAATTGGAATAGAAGAAAGAGATTAATTGTTATATTATTTCCTATAAAAAAACTTTCCAAAGTGCAGATTTGAAAGATTTATGTGAAGATGGAATCTGAATTCTGTTTACATTTTAATAACTTCACATATATTGAATATTTCATAAAAGAAAATTGAAAAAATCTGATATCGGCGAAAATTGCTTTAGGGGGAGCTTTAAAATAAGAAAGACTAAAAGAAATTTTGAACTACCTACCCCTTAATAAATAGAGCAGCTAATTGCAAATAATTCCAAAAAGTGTTTATTCTTTTGTTATCGTATTTGTAAATTTTATATATAAGCATATTTAAATGCTTTATAAGAAATTAAATGTTTTATCATAAATCATGCTCAGGAGACTTAGAGATTCTTTATATATAAAACATTAAATTTATGTGTTGTTGTTTTTTTTTTTTGAAGGGGGGAGGTAAAAATGTTTAAAAAGCTTATATATAGAATTATAAATGCAAATACAATTTGTGGAAAAAGTGGAGCTTTACAAAAAATATATGATTGTAACATATTTCTGAGTATATTTTAGCAGTTCCAAATATATTTTTACAGTTAATTCAAAATTTCATATTATGAAAGTCTTACATCTTAATATTGAGATTGGTTAAAGATGACAGATTTGTTATAAATTTGAATAAAAATGTTAGTATTTTTTTTTCTGTTTTACTTATACTACTGTCTTCTGAACAATAGATTGGTATATGTTTATATACTGAACTATTTCCATCATCTAATATTAAGTATTGTATGTCTTTAGAAAAATTAATATCACAAACCTTCAGAAAACACCAAATATATTGGTATGTATCATTTGCATTTAATGTAGGGATATTAATTTCTTGAAAGGTTTTTTAATGAAGATGTGAACAAATATTTTTCACTCCAGGTTCTCTAATGTCATGAGAATGATGGCACTAAAGTAAATATTTTGATAATGAATTGATTCATTATACTTTAATTATATGTATATGATAATTATATTATGATTAGTTTTAGAAATATCATCATCATTTTCTACTATAATCGATCCACTAAAGGATGAAAGTCAAGTTCAATTCCTTTTTCCAACCTCTACCATCTCTTTTCCACATTGCTTCAGCACACTTTATTATTTCCTCTATCCATCTTACAAATGGTCTTTTTCTAAATCTTTTACAGTCTCTTGGAATTCAGTTTAAGATTTCAACTGCCATCTATTATCAGCTCTTTTAGTAATATGTCCAGCAATATATCCAGCTTAAATCCACTTCAGTTTCTAAATTTTTTCAATGACATCTTTTTAAATTATCCTTTTTAAAAAACATAATCATTTAATTATTCAATGTAAATTATTAAAATAAATAAGCAATAATTTGCCCTTGATTAACAATGTTTCATAATTAGGCTTTTTTTTCTAATATGCATTAGACTGTCATTTTGAATTTAAAATGTTAAATAAAGATGACTTGCATTGTTCTGAGTTGATTTATATATATATGTTTATTCTAATATTTTCACGGATAAAAGATGTCATATTATTATTACTATTTGTGGGATATTCCGTGTAGTAAAAAAGCTAAATGCTGACGTTTCAGTACAATATCAAGTACCTTACTCAGAGCGCCCTCTTTCTCAAATTATAAGAATGCATGTGAGATTTAAAATCGTTTTTACTGTTTACTTTCTCCTCATATTTAAATTCTATTGGATGAGAAGTTTTAAAATTTATTTTCTCTTCCAATAGTTTCTTCCAAATGTTGTTAATCTTCTTTAATAATAATAATAATAATAATAATAATAATAATAATAATAATAATAATAATAATAATAATAATAATAATAATAATAATAATAATAATAATAATAATAATAATAATAATAATAATAATAATAATAATAATAATAATAATAATAATAATAATAATAATAATAATAATAATAATAATAATAATAATAATAATAATAATAATAATAATAATAATAATAATAATAATAATAATAATAATAATAATAATAATAATAATAATAATAATAATAATACCATACATTAAAGAAGATTAACAACATTTGGAAGAAGCTATTGGAAGAGAAAATATATTTTAAAACTTCTCATCCAATAGAATTTAAATATTAGGAGAAAAGAAAATGATAAAAACCATTTTGAAAGAGGATGCTCTGAGGAAGGTACTTGATATTGTGCTGAAACATCAGCATTTAGCTTTTTTACTACACGGAATATCCCTGCAAATTGAATAATATATATATATATATTCTACCTAACCCGCCCTCTCACTCTTTATATTTATTTTTTCTTTTAATAATATATAAAGTACGTCGTCTCGTAAATTTGTCTAAAACATCATTTATATAAAGTAATAACAATGTTCTAAATTTTATTATAACGACTCGATCAGAATTCTATACCACTCTCTTACACAGAATCCTATCACAGGGTGGTTAGTGCTACGGGTGGAGTAATCAATATCATTGGAAAACTTTTGCCAATAACATTTATACTCGTTTACTAGAACACGTATTAGCCAATCAAACTTTTATTTATTTAAAGGAAGAAATCCCATGGGCGCCAGCCGAGCTTGTCGACAAGTCTGCTTGACCAATACGGTCTAGTACCCGCTCCCGCTAGCTCAGATACAATAATCAATCAAATATATTCCGCCTACTTAAAAAATCACTTTTAAAAATCTTTTCTACGCTAACTTTCTCGCTTTCTCTTTTCTTTATTTTAATTATTTAAGTTAAATCTAATTTGAGTAATAACTAAACAATGAAATATTCATTTACGCTATTATACTTCGTTTTGTCTTATACCACAATTATCTACACTTTCGATCAAGTTGAAATAAAATTTAATGCACTCAAAATTCCATATTATAAATACAAATTAATCATACGCATACGCTTACATTTGAAGTAACAATAAAATCTCATATAAATACATTTGGAAATAATCATACGCATACACTGATATTTAAACTCACACTAAAATACATTTGATAAAATAATTATACGCATTTTTATTTATATTGGAAATCACACTGAAATTTCTGGGCATGGGAGCTAAAGACAATTAGTAGTTCATAAGATAAAGTTCAAAGTTTATTATTACGGTTTTAATTAGTGAGTTAGAAATTGAAACAAATATTACCTAGCTTTCTCCCCTCTGCACGGTTTTTTGAGCGTTGCTTCAATAGTGTTTCCTTCGGTCAGTTAGCGCTAACTGCTTGCAATCCGTTCCCGATGTCTTTGGGATCATGTGGGCTCCACGTGGACACTCCGTCTCCTTCTTGTTTATGCGACCATGATCGAATTTGGAACTGTCCGCTGATGGTATTGCCTGGAAGGATTCGGCCGGTTGTTCACACGATGGTTTTAGCAATGCAGCATAGTATAATTAATGAACGACAATTGCTTAATAATTGCTTAGGAATAATAATATAAGCATTGACTTATAGAATAGAAAATTTGCCCCTTTTATATTTACAGTTCTTATCTCGCGGATTCAATCTACAATACGTAACTAATCCTCTGGTGTTTCAGTTATGGTCCGTGCTGATTTTCTGGTGTTCGCATTGGTTATTGAACTTCTTTGTATTCCCTGCTAGAGTTATTTCACTTTCTTTGTTATAGTTATTTCAATTTCTTTGTTAAAGTTTTTTCCAATTTCTTTGTTAAAGTTATTTGCACTAATTAGCCGTTTGCTGGAAATTTCTTAGGTTTGTCATTAGCTCCCATTGTTTATTACATTCATTCAATTACACATATAATTTTTCTTTTTATTATGATTATAAGACAAAACGAATTCCACCTTGCTTTTTCTTTTTTTTTTTTTTTCTTAAAGCAATTTTAAATCGAATTTCAGTTTAGTCAAATCAAATTTCTAATCAAATCAAACCTAATTATCAATTTTTAATTTTTTTTTTTTTTTTTAGCTTTTATTTAATACGACTCAAAATTATATTTTAGAAAACTATTTATTTTATGCTTTTAACGCTCACCTGTCTATGAAAAAAATCTTTATTTTATTTTACCTTACACGAACTTTTAATTTTATTAATATTTACACAAATCGCTTATTAATTAATATTATTTTTCTAAAATTATATGTACCGCCAACGCACACACACTCCTTCCTAATATATCTCGGTACAATATATATATATATCAGTTATATTTTTATTAATAAAAATTAATTATAGTTAATTTTTATTGCTTTCTGTTTTAAAAAGTGTTTGCATAATAATTAATTGCTTAAATCCATCAATTTTAAAACCTCACAAAAATATTACCATAGGTATCTTGTAATTGATATATAAAATATAGTCTATTCTTTAATAAATTGAGGGAAACATTCTTCATGTTGAATATTTAATAATCATTGACCTAACAAACCAAAATTAAACTGTTATATTAGTTTCTACATGTATAAAAAATTATATACATAATATGATAGCAATTGATAAAATGTATGGTGGTATTATTATTATTATTATTATTATTATTATTATTATTATTATTATTATTATTATTATTATTATTATTATTATTATTATTATTATTATTATTATTATTATTATTATTATTATTATTGTTATTATTATTATTATTATTATTATTGTTGTTGTTGTTGTTGTTATTATTATTATTATTATTATTATTATTTATAGTTATATCAAATGTTTACACCTAACTTTTATTCCATAACTTCAAATGTATGTATATTCATTACCTAAATATAAATTAGGAAAATTAGGCAAAAAAAGTACAATTGAGTAATATCACTTCATTGGTATCAGTAATTGTCTAAGTGAAATTCTTTCCAACACATTTTACTCTTAATATTTTGACTTATAGTTAAGTAAAAGAAATAGACAATGAAATCTGAAGATTTTGAGAAAAAATTATTACCACACAATAAGTCATTATACTTGTGTACAAGATCACAAAAAAATTAAGTCAACTCAAAAAATATTTAGAAAATATCTTTAGATATTATAAATGTATTTTAAGCATATTTAAATATAGATGTGACTGGAAAGCTAATGAATTAAGTATTAGACTTAAAAATTATAATGTATTTCAGATACAATCAATCATTGTTAACGTATTTTTTAGCTTAGCTTTGCTTAACTTTAATAATCAAATGATAACATTAATCTTGGACAATAAATAAAAATTTAATTACTTGTTATCTGAAAAGAAAAATAATATAAGTATCAATGTGTTAACTAATAAGAGATACCTCAATTGAAATATATAACTTTTATATTGGTGAAAATTCTGTCTCACATATAAAATCATTGGGCTTATCATTCATCTTTAGACAATTAAGATTGCAATTATATTTTTCCTGACAATCCAACTACTATTTAGATTAAATTAATGAAAGTCAAGAAAGATCTAATTTGTTTTAAATAGGAAAATATTATAAGTTTATTATAGTAAAACCATATTATTTTTATAATAAACCAGCTGGTAAATTATTATTCATGCTTACTATAGATGGCATTAGGGTATATAGCTGCTATTATTTTATTATATACTGTAGAAGTTAAGCATTTAAGTAATTTAGTATTTTATATAAATAAATAATTTCAGGAAGTCTTTTAAATGAAGCATAATTTAAAATCGAAATCATATCTTTCTAACTTCTCTTGATGGAAAAAAAACTAATTGTTCCTACATTTTTTTAAAGCATCTGATGTTCAATACATTCACTACAGTCATTTTTATTGCTTTATTATAAATTATCATTTGGAAGATGCCTTGTTCTGTTTAGTGCAATGGTAGAGTATCTGATTTGGGTCGAAGAGTCCTGGATTGATTCTGGCACTTGAATTTTATGAACTTTTGAGAAATAAAGCCATTAGCTTTTTTATTAGGAAGATATTTTTGTTCCAGTAAAAGATATTTTTTTATTAAAAAACTTATAAAAACATGACTTTTTTGCAGATTACAGAATAATCTTTTTTGCATGAAGAATAATGATAATCCAAATGTATTTAACATTTTCTGATTCTGCAAAAAAAGCACAAAATATGCAGATAATTTGATGTTCTATACAACTTTGATCTGTCAGATAGAAGTGATAGTGTAGTATGTTAGGTATGTTTTTGTTGGGTTTTTTTTTCAAAACAATAAGAGATTGAAAATCATTTTAATTACTTCATGGAAAGTTGCATACTCGACAAATATATCATCCAAAATTAGATCATTTATATGCTTTTGCAACATTTAAAAAATCTTTTAAAGTATTGCACATTAAGGGTTATGTTTTATATTTCAAAAAATCTGTAGTTGTAAAATTCAGAAAAGGTGAATAAATTGCCATCCTAACAAGAATTTTGTTATTCAACATTTAGCATATTATTTTAAGTAATACTTTAATTCAAGTGTTCAAATTTTAAAAATAATATTAGAATTTAAGGCATAATGATTTGGTAATATGACAAGATAAATTTTATATGTATAAAAAGTTATAGAAAAAAGAATATATTTGTCATAAACATGTTAAAAAAATTAAAATAATTAAAAAAATATTAAGTGTCTGTAATCAAAAATAAATATAAATTCAGATGTATTCATGGATTATTTTTTTGTATATAAAGTGAACAGAAAAAGTTATATGAAGCTTTATTTGATATATATAATGTTTGCAGAAGACTTAAAATCAGCATAAAATTTGAAAATATAAAAGGAGATGAATGTTGAATAAAGTGCAATTCTAATTCTCCTCAAAAATAAATGCTAATAAAAAGAAGATAGTCTAATATTTGGTTGTGGCACCATTAATTAGTACTCATTTGTTATTTGAGTACTAGTATTAAATAAGTAAAATGAATTATTGATTTGCAGATGTTGAAGCTTAAGCAGGGAAAATTTTATGATACCTTGTTTAGAATAATTTTTTTTATTACATCTTATCAATCTTTTATTATTTTGTCTTGTTAATCTTTTAATGATCCAGTGGCCTTTTTTACAGCTAAAATTAAAAATATATTATATATACAAATATATTAAAAATGACAAAATATAAAAACTAGGTTGAAACAACATCTAAACAGGAGAAATTCCAATATATATTTATAAATGAAATTTGAAATTTAAAGTGAAAATTCTGGAAAATCTAAACAATTAAAGAACATTTATACACTGAAATAGAAATCAGTTTTATATAGAATTAATAGTCAAAATTTTATGAGTAGATACTTACAAAAAATAAGGATAGTTATTATGTGTAATTAAACATAAGGAGAAGTATTTAAATTGAATTTAATCATAATTTATGTTTCAGAAACATTTAAATGTATACAGATAAAGTAGGCAAGTAGAAAAACATATTGAATAATGTAAATATAACTGTGACAAAGATAATTAAATTGTGTATATAGTAGCATTATCTGAGCTAAAATTAGATAAATTATAGAAAAGCAGATTTATACAATTAAACAAAGAGATATAAAAATTGAAGTAGTAAAATAATACATAAATATTAAAAAAATATCCATTGTACTCTCCCAAAAAAGTCTTGGTACACCCTCTAAAAAGGTGACAATACATTTTTGAAACCTATTTATTAATTTTAAGTGAAATATAATTTAAAAAGTTATATTGTATTAAATCAATATAGATGAAGGGATTTTGATTTTGAAATGAATTATTGTTAAGTTTTTATAATATTTCAGGTTATCATATGTGATATTGTAAATTGAATACTGTAATATTAATATATGTATGGTGACTTAAACATATATGTGCATAAATGATCAATTATTCAAGTATATAACTGTATAAAAATATCATTGCAATTTAAATGGAAATTCTGAATTATTTGGAGAAGTTTGAAAACTTAAATTAAATTTGTCCAATAAATAAATTGGGTGAAAGCTGATTAAATCGTGCAGTGCAAAGGTAGTTAAATTTAATGTTTATTTCAGTAAAAATAAGAATAGAATTTGTAAAATACTTTAAATGAAAAGCAAATCATCATCTAAAAATTGATTTTGAATTTCTAGATGATGTCTGGTTAAGAAAGATATTAAATACAATCTCAGATTGTCAATTGGATGACAATATTGTGATAGCTATAATTGTAATAAATCTTTCTATTAGATAATTATATACATTTAAAATGTTTCTTGTTATTACTGATTTATTGGTATTGTTAAGAGGAATGTATTACGTGTTTCTTTCCCCCAAATATAAAAATCCTTAAAACGAGCTAATTTTAATCAACTTGTTAATATATATATATATATTAAAGCTGCAACATATATTTTAAAATTAAAACGTAGAAGGTAAATGGCAATTGTAGTAGCTTTGTTAACTATTATAAATACTGAACTTTTTTTAATATATTTGTCTTAAACTTTATTGCAGAAAAGAATTACATTTATCTATACTAATTTTTATTAATACTCAATTAAACTTATTTTATTTTAAATTTTATTACGCGTTTGTTTTATGTATGTGTGTATAGATTTTAACAAAAGTAAATACAATAAAAGATGTTTTCTAAGGCAGAAAGATAAATGTAATATATTTTCTTACTTAAATCATTAAAATTTTATTCCTGCACTCTTACAGCTATTAATAAAAAAGTTATAAAGTGATTCAATTTATTTAACTGAATCAGTTCACATAGAAAGCAAAGTAAACATGCATTACTAAGATCTGTAATATCTATCTTCAATAAAGTTGATTTTTAAATTATCAGCTGTACGAAATTCAACATATTTAATACATTCTTTTTAATCATATCTTACAAGTAATTTATTTTTTAAAATGTGCTAATTTATTTATTTCCTCAAATAATAAGTAATTCATATAAATGAATTTATTTTATAATAAGAAAGACAAAGATAAATGTTTTGTCAGTCAAATTCTTATATTGAATTATTCGTAAAAGAATGCTTATAAAAGCAAGTTATATATAAATATAAAGACGTTCTGCGCCGAACGTCTAGCTTAGTAATTTTTGGAATTATTTATTAATTGTCCATATATTTTTACTGAATATAATGATAAATTTCCGCAACTGTGTAGCTTTCTATATATAATAGAAACTGAGCTTAATGATAATTAAATGATGACCTACCAATGATTATAATAGTTAAAATGCAAATAATAATACTCATTTAAATAATCATAAAAAGAGCATTAGTTCTATAATTAAATTTCATGAATGAATAAATGTTACCTTGCTCTTAGAAAATAACGAAAACATTAATTGAACAATATAAGATCTCCAACCATTATCTGGATCTTAGAAAAATCTTTCATTTTTGATTACTTTTAACAAAGTACCATTACTATCAATTGCCATGTGCAGTTTGACTTTGGATTGGAAGGTTGCAGGATCAATGATTCTGGCACTCTAAGTTCTGGCATTCAAATTTTTTTATGAACTCAAGAGCAATAATGCCCTAAGCCTTTTTTACTACCAACTTCTCAATTATCTGTTTTTCATAAAAATCTCTACCTTGAAAACCACTCCTTAATTTCATTCCAATGGTTTTGTGCTTTAGCACTCTTCAGTGAGGCACTAGGATAGTTTCAGACACTAGAACTCTTATTTTTTTGATACACACATATATGGAGTTAACTGAAGTAGAGTAAATGCCTCACATAATATAATGTTTAATAAATCAACATCAAGCAGACTGTACATCAAATGTAATAAATAAGCACTTACTACAATATATAGATTAATAATAATTTCCATTTCCACAATATACAAGTATTCAATAGATACATATTTAGGCAACAATTTACATTTTTGATTACATTAATAATCCTGATGGAAATTTTGAAAGAAAAATCAAGTTTAAACAGGATTTTCAATTTATAATGCTTTTTTGTTATTGTTGTTTGTTTGTTTGTTCTTTTAACCTTCTTTCTTTTTCAAATGATTTTCTTTAAATGTAAATGTTGTTTATATAGATTTTTGATTATTATGCTCAACTAAATTTCTGCATACTTATATATATTAATTTCACACATATTACATTAATATTCAGTAGCAAATTCTTGTTCTCTCATGAGACAATTATAACACCTAATGTAAGCTTTGAGTAATCAATAAATGCCAAAGACAAATTATTAATAAATCCCTATTCAGTGTTATTCTATCCAATATCTCCAGACTAATTTTTATCTTACAGTTTTCAGTATTGAGGAGCTTTAGATTTTGGAATAATGCTCTTTACTACTGAACAGTATTATGTACGCTGGAATTATGTGATATTTTATTGATTATATGAATTAATATTGTTGTTATAAATGTTCTACTGGCAAATTTACTTGAATAATTTTGTAAATATATTTTAAACTTATTTATCTGGAATATTATATATTTTAATAGTTAGATTTAATTTGTGTAAGTTATTTTCTCGCATGATTCAATAACTGTTTAACCAAGTAATCAATATTTCATAGCCTTGACTAATGGAGATTCAATGACCTTTTCTCCATGTAGGTAAATTAATCCTAAACAAAAGCATAAAACGGGGATAGCTGTCAGTCCAGACATTTAACACCTATTTCAAATCAGTGTGCCTAGACTTGCATAGCTGTAATTCAAAGATGTATTTATGAAGTAAGATGGCTAATCGATTGATGTCATATTCTCTTTCAAGTTATAATCTCAATGTAAATTTAACTTAACATTAACTAAAGCACTGATATAATTTAATTACTTCTGTCTTTTATACCAAAAAACATATTTAGTCTCCTAAACAAATATATTTTTCAAATATCTTTTTTTGTTTGGATTTGTTTTACAAATTCATTAATTAATTCATTAAATAATCTGTATTTTCTACCAATAAATTGTTAATATATATTTTTTCATTATAATTAAAATAAGATAGTTTACTAAGAAATATACTCTGAGTAAAATTCAGGGTAATAATTATTTAATGTCATATTATTAGCCAGGACACAAACCCGAATTTAAGCAACTGCTAAGCAGTTATATATGACCTATCGACTATATATATACGGTATATATATTATATATAGTATATTATTCATATATATTTATATACTATGATTATATATATTATTAATCTGTCTATAAATATATTTATAAATGTCATTATATGTATGTTATTATAAATAATCACATTTGTAAATATATATTTTGATCAATTATTTCAAAGCTAAAATAAAACATCATCATTTTCAAGCATTATTGATCTACTGCAGTGTGAAAGTCTTTTAAAGTTTAATACAATTTGTAGAATCTCTAATCTTGCAAATGGTCTTTTTCTATGTTTTTTTTTTATAATCTCTTAGAATCTAATTTAAGATTTCAGTTGTCCATCTATTATTATTTCTTTTAAAAATATGTGCAGCTCAGTTCCTCTTTAGCCTTATAATTGTTTCATTGTTGTCAATAATATGTTTGTTCTCATGTATTCTCTTTTTGATCATTTATTGTTACTCTGAACATATATCTCTCCATACTTTGATGAATTGTTTGAAGTCTTTGTCTTGCTCATCTGTTAAATGTTCAAGTCTGAGAAACATATGAGATATTGGTGAAATGCATTAGTTAAAAATTTTTCTCAAATACATAGGCATATTTTTTTATAATATTTAAATTATTTCTATCAAAAGTCCTCCATTTAGCTTTAATTCTATGATTAACTTTATTCATTATATTTCTATGTGTGTTAATAATTTGACCAAGATATTTGTAGTTATTAACAAACCTTTATTTTCTTCTTTTGGAAAATCCTTTGATTTTAGCATTTATATTTAATCCTACATTTTATTTCCATCTTATAACTCTTGCAATATTTCCTAAAGCTCTGAAGGATTATTTGTAAAAACAACTACATCATCTGAAAAATCTAGATTCACTTAAAGAATTTCCATTTATTTTTATTGTCTTGGCTTCTTTTAATCCATGAAGTATTTTTTATAAAATAGCTGGGAGATATGGAATCACCCTGCCATACACTCTTCTCAAAATGAATCTTTTTTGTTGTTTTGTTAAATATTTTTTTTCAGAATTGAACAATATTCTGGATCTATATTTTGATGATTCAATGCTTATTATAATGACTATAGAAATGCTTTTAGAAATAAATGTATTTTCATAATCTAAAAATCTAAAGCATAATGGAAACTCATATTGATTGTTTTTTTTCTATAATTTCTATCAATACTTGTGTGTCATCCACTATGGTAAAACCCAAATCTTTCTTGTTCTTTTATGTTAGTTAAATCCAATGTTTGTTATAGATGTATTGCAATTATCTTGATAAAATTTTGCATAGAACTGCCAAGCTATTAGATCTATAATATTAACAATATTTTTTTTATTTTTCTAACTGCTTTTTTTAAAAAAATATCGATTATAATTCCATTGTTTTCTGGAGTTTTTTCCTTTTTCTATAGATTTAATTGCATGTCTCACCTTTTCATTTAAAATGTTAGGCAATTTATAAAATATAATAACTATAGGGATTCTGTTTCTCATTCTTTATAGTTATATAATTCTCTATAGAACTCTTCAATACATATTATGATGTTAAATCAGTTTTTAGTAATAATTCAATCTTCTTATTGTAGAAATAAATTTCTTATCAATATCAAAATGTTGTTTAATACTGTTGATACTTCTATTCTTTTCTATAACATTTTTTGTAAATTCACAATTTTTTTTAAATTGTTATTAACTCGTTTTTATACTATTTTACAAAACTCTATATATTTAATTTTTAAATGGAAAATTTTTATATTTTTTATATTCTTCTCTTTTTCACACATTATAATATTTCAGTAAAAATGTACAGGTCAATTGCTGCTTTCTTGCACCAGCTATTCTTAATTGTATCAGTGATGTTCCAGTTAATTTAATTCAAATTAGAAACATCTTTAAAATTTGTTAATATTTTAAAATGACTTGCAGATCCTAATATAAATTCATTAAAATGTTTATGAAGGTCAACAACTACAAATGTAATTTTTTTCTCAATAATTTTTGTCTCTCTAGTTTTGCATAGCATTATTTTGCATCTAATCAATGATCACTTTTTATGTTGAATTTATTAATAGCATTACTATCTTGACATACATAATTTCTGTTAGTTAAAATATAATCAAATTCTGCTGTAACTTCATTTGGATGCTTCCATGTCCATTTTTGTTTCAGTTAAAAACTATCAGCAAATTAAAAGAAGTATTCTTGATCTTAAACTCACAAATAAAACCAATAACCTCATCAATCTGATTGAAAGGTATCTGTGATGAGCTGATTCATGTAACAGCATCTGAAAAAACAGGAATGAATTGAATGGACACTAAGAAATTTGCTCTGCTTTGTTGTTCTAAAACATCAAAGAGAAATCAAAAGTTCTCATTTCAATTAACAGCAAACTTCTTTCTACAAATCTAAGAAAAATAAAAAAACTTAAGCATAACAAAATGATTGTTTTGGAAACTTCTGCCTTTTTATCTTTTTTTGATATACTTAAAGCATGATAGATAGATAGATAGATAGATAGATAGATAGATAGATAGATAGATAGATAGATAGATAGATAGATAGATAGATAGATAGATAGATAGATAGATAGATAGATAGATAGATAGATAGATAGATAGATAGATAGATAGATAGATAGATAGATAGATAGATAGATAGATAGATAGATAGATAGATAGATAGATAGATAGATAGATAGATAGATAGATAGATAGATAGATAGATAGATAGATAGATAGATAGATAGATAGATAGATAGATAGATAGATAGATAGATAGATAGATAGATAGATAGATAGATAGATAGATAGATAGATAGATAGATAGATAGATAGATAGATAGATAGATAGATAGATAGATAGATAGATAGATAGATAGATAGATAGATAGATAGATAGATAGATAGATAGATAGATAGATAGATAGATAGATAGATAGATAGATAGATAGATAGATAGATAGATAGATAGATAGATAGATAGATAGATAGATAGATAGATAGATAGATAGATAGATAGATAGATAGATAGATAGATAGATAGATAGATAGATAGATAGATAGATAGATAGATAGATAGATAGATAGATAGATAGATAGATAGATAGATAGATAGATAGATAGATAGATAGATAGATAGATAGATAGATAGATAGATAGATAGATAGATAGATAGATAGATAGATAGATAGATAGATAGATAGATAGATAGATAGATAGATAGATAGATAGATAGATAGATAGATAGATAGATAGATAGATAGATAGATAGATAGATAGATAGATAGATAGATAGATAGATAGATAGATAGATAGATAGATAGATAGATAGATAGATAGATAGATAGATATTGTAAGTATTTGGATTAACTGTTGATTAACAGTATTAAAAAAATAAAAAGTTTGTTGAGCTTGTTTAGTTTTTTTCTAACTTGGTCCATGGATAATGGAGTTCTTGAAAGACAAAGAACTACATAACCATGACAACCTAATGCTTTAAAATAATATTGTTTACTGCTAATTCTAACTTCAAAATCCTAAATCTGTTGTTATCACTCTCAGAAAAAAATATAAGGTGTTAAATAAGTAAATAGATTTTGGAAATAATTAAGTGTATCATAAAAGATTACTTGAATAAAATCAACATTATTATTAGGTGTTACACATTTCAATTTCTGTTATTGCAATCACCATAGCAACACCTATTAAAAAATTTAATGTTTTATGTTTCATATATGTTTGTTCATAAATTAGTTAAAACAAAAAAATATCATTAAAAAACATATATAAAAATATTTATATCCATTAAAATGTATTAGAATTATAATGGAAATTCTTTATTTTGGATTAACAATAAAAAATCATATCAAACTTTCAAAACAGGATTTCATTTTCACTGTATTCAATTCCTTTAAAATCTCCATTTAACTTATTTTGGAGCCAAAATTTTCTTGAACAAACTGTTTATCAGTGAGTTCAATTTGGGGGATTTTCAACAGTTGTTATGACAAAAATAATGTCATCAAAAGTATCTTATAAATAGAATGAAGAGGATGTACTTTGAGTTTTTATTATTTTGTCATACACTTTTCTCTGTCTTTAAAAATTTACTAAATGTTATTGTTTATGTGGTTAATAGATAAAACTATAAAAGAATAAAAAAATTAACTATCTGCTCATTCAATTAGGCAGCTAGCTGATGAAATTCCAGGGGAAATGATAAAAATGTAAAAGAAAAACCCATCAAAATGCATTGTATTGCAGTTCAGCTATATAAATTTATGTGATTTAAAAAAATTCAGAATTGCATTTATTTATTTGAGATGGATATAAACCCTATTATGTTTCTATGAATATTGTATTTCAGATCAAGGAATTTTATAGGATTGATTAACTCAACTTATGTGTCATAATAAGTGATTTAAAGTTCAATTTTGTAAATTGAAAAAAAGAAAGAGAAACTAGTATTGATTCTTTGTTTGATTATAATGGAATAGTGTCATTGAAATAGGGAAATTAAAACCAGTAATGTGTAATTTTGAATCTGTTGTTTTTGAAAACTGGGTATTTATATACTTAAAAAACATTGGAAATTAAACTTGAAAGGAATTGAATTCAAATCTGCATTAGTTACCACACATGCTTATCTTCTTTACTCAAAAAAATTATCTCTACACCTTAGGGTTGGAAATAAAGAACCAGAAACTACAATGGATCAGTGGTTATTGAGTAAAAATGGACAGACTTTCACTTACATGGTATGCATGTATGTATATATTTTTTGTTAAAGGAAAGGGGGCATTTACACTTTAGTGTAAAAACATAGATAATAGTATACATGGTTATAATAGAATTCATGTTATGAAAGGGTCAGAGAGATTCATTTAGTTATATGGCCTGATGTTTTTAAATATTAAATTTTTTGTATGTTTAAAATTTAACTTGAGAATATCAGATAGAAAAGGGCTTAAATATAACATTTTTTAATGTTTGTTTATTTATTTAGGGATTACATTAATGAAAAAATAGAAATCATTTGTTATTTGATCACATTTTTTTCATTATCTATCATATTTAGAATCTCAGGAAGATATTAAAAAATTTTCCTTCTATTTTTATAGATCATATTATTGTCTTGCAGCACATTTTTTTAGAGTTCCACACACATAGATTTTATTATTTTTATTGATTTTAGTCAATTACAAGAATCAATTGGTGTTTTGTTATATTTTATTACTACTGTTATCCATTTTTATTATAAATCTATAAATTTAGAGTTGAATTAAAATCCAATGAATCTGTTTAATTTTATTGCATTTGAATGCACAAGATAATTTTGATAATTAAAATTTGGTTCAAGATCAAGCCCACCTTTGTAAGTAAACTAAAATTAGATATATGTATATTATTGTGCATAATGTTTTTAAAATCTGATTACATAAAAATTTTATATTTATTACTGCACTTAAATATTTGTTTACTTATTTAAATCAATATTATTAATAGAAATAATTTTATTAACTTAGAGTTGATTATTTATTTGCTTATCTTATTCTGTTACAAAAATCTTAATCCATTATGTTCTGTCATTAGTCAGACTGACTTATCTTAAATACTTTTAAATTTCTTTGAAGTGGAGATCATAAATCTCATTAACTAGCATAACCAAATATTATCTTTCATTTGAATAACTGCCAATTATTGTCATATATAGCTTAATTGTTATAAAATAGATTATATAATCGATTGATTGGAGATTTAAGTAGATGAATAATCTCAATTATTGTAAGTCAGTAAATGTCCAATAAAAACCTAGGGTATGATTTATATAATGTGATTGGGTATTGCAAAATGTGAAATTAACTAATGGAATTTATTTTTAATGAATTCTTGTGAAGTATTATTACATTTTTGAATATAACTGAAGCAATAATTGAATATCAATCGAATGAAATGTTTCAATTATATTTAACGTTTAATTAAAATAGATGTAAAAATTGAGTAAAGGTTTACTTTATTTAAACATTATAAATATTGTATAGTTTAGAAAACATTTTCCAAAGGTAATTATAATTATTTAAAAAACTAGTCAATTCAAATAGAATACCATTAAATATTAAAATAAATTTGAATTACTATAAATAATATTAAATTCATAAAGTATGTCATAATTTAGTTAGTTATTGATTTGAATTGAGTTTCATTCAACTATTGATTAAATAGATATCTCAAACATACATCATTGTTTAGCACAATGATATATGATTTTGCTGCTTATTGTAGTTTACTTTGGAATTGTGAATAGAATTGTTGATGTCTGGAGCTATGATCTTATATGTTTTATTTCATTTTAAATACTATCTGGATAAATTATATTTTAATAGAGACTGTTAGTTTTTTATGATAGTGTGGTAAACAATTTAAATAATTAAATATGGGAAATATTGATATTTCCTAATGTGATTAAAAACAGAGCTACATAATTTTACACCAGTTGTAACCAAGTTACTATTTGTTAAGGCATGTTTTTTGCTCCATAATAAAGAATATAAATCTTGAGGGCATCTTTTAAGACAAAGATTGCTTGAACAAATGTAAAGAGGTAGTGAGGTAGAAAATCCATTATTATTGTGCTAATCAATGATGGTCATGTACAAGTGGCCATTATTATAAAATGCCAAATCAACTTTAGAGCTATTACAAAGTGGTGTTCCACAGTTAGGTTAGATCTGTATTATGATGAATGACATTTCAATTTTTAAACATAGTAATGTTTATTATATTATTATCCCATATAGTCCATTACCATATGATGATGAATCATCAGACTACATTTTATTCTAGATTATATTGATAATCTCCCTGGCATCATCACATTTTTATCATGTTACAATACATATATACCTGGTCTCGTTTTACGCGAGATTTATTTAATACGATTTTTAACTTTCGCGATTCATGTTTTTTCGGAAGTCGAACCTCGATAATGCGCTATTACTTTAAATAATAAATTTTGCGCACTTACATAATATTCAAAGTAATAGCACATTATTGGAATTCGACTTTCATCTTAGTAATTTCAATATTTTCAGTGCTTTATAATAGTAAGATTTTATGCAATAATAAAATTAAAATCATGATTTCTGCATTTTATGTATCACACATTAAATTTTACAAGATTATAATGTAAATTTGTTCAAACATTATTGCATGTTAATTTTACATTTTAAATCATTCTGTTTTAGCTTTTTAAAAGAACAAATCAATTATTAATCATTTAGTGTCTGCAAGTTTATTTTTAATTATTTTCTTATTAATGACACTAATCATGAACGTGCTCTTAAATTCTAAGCATTTCTAAATAGTTGTATGTCCTGGATATTGCAAGCTTCATAAACAATTAAAAAAATCGTCATCTCAAAGATTAACTATTAATTATGTTGTCACCAGAAAACCATTAACACAACATGAGAGTGAAGTTGGTGCTAGTTGTATTTCCTCTTGTGAAGAATCTAATTTTTTACCAGTTTGCAAATGAACCAGTCTATCGGCAAGTAGCGATAATAATTAAAAAAATGTGTATAAAAAATGTCAATTACTGTACTGTAAATTATGCATAAATATATTGTTTAGAATAAAATTAAATATTATTATTAAAAAAAGTTTGTCTTGTATCAATTTTTTTCAAATTTGAAATTTTTATTAGTCATATTTTATTTCATAATTTTTTTGCGAATTTTTAAGTAATTTACATTTTAGCTTTTGTTTTTATGTGATTTTTGAAAAATCACAGTCCATATCCCTTTTTTCAAGGTAAGTTACGTCTATTTTTATGCGATTTATTTTGCATGTGTTTTCTGAGAAACTATCTATCGTGTAGAGTTAAAAACCCACATGTGTATATATATATATATATATATATATATATATTATTTACCTTCTAACTAAAAATAGCAAAATATTTATTTATCAATCCTGGAAAAGAATCTAAGTGTTTCCAAATTATTTTTTATATAAAAAATATTACCTTGATTCAAATCCAAGTCTGAGGCAGAATAGAATGATGTACTAACCATTATTTAGAAGATCTTATAAATTTATTTTTTCTAGTGAGAATTTTCTTCAAGTTAACTCAGTGCTATTTAGTTAGAATATATCTATAT
>JAQFVV010008733.1:0-23721 GCA_028023455.1 Epiperipatus broadwayi | reverse complement strand
GATATATGTCATCCATTGATTTGATCTGAGCTCGTGAGTTGGGTTTGAATTCAGTTTGAACTGCCTGAGTTTGAATCCGACTTTGAGTTTGGGTTTGTTGATGTGTTGGCTTCTTTTTGACCAGTACAATATATATACACACAACTAATTGGTGTAAATATCAATATAAAATAAAATTTGTGTAATATGATGTAAAATGTGTCTCTTTAAATGAAGTTAAAGACTTTTATGCATAAAAATTCTATTAGGCAAGTTATATATTTTCTTTCCAAAACTATTATATACCACAATAAGCTCTTCTATTTCTTACTCCTTATTGTTCAACATTTTCCCAGCCCTAATTCATTTCTTTTTTGCTTCTATCTCATTTTAATAAAAGCTATATGTTACTTACCTCGTTCTATTTTCAAATTTTGTAATTTAGTTATAAAGATCTGTATAAATAAAAATAAAATGTCTATCTCTTTAATATTTTTTATTATTTAAATTTCATCATCTTCTCTTGATCATCTTTCAACATCCAACTATCCAAAAAAAAAAAGATGTTCAATAATCTCTCTCCATTCCACATAAACTACATCAATAACCAAAATAATTCTATTTTTAATTTTTATTTTTATTTTCTAAAGTTTCTATTCTTGGAATAATATTTTTTTATAATTTATATATTTTTGCTTTTATATAATTCTGAACTCTGTTTATTTGTATGTGTTCTCCAAACTATTTTTTTTTTCTGTAATCAATTTATCTAACTTCTTTTCTCCACTCATAATTTTAAACCTAAAATTCACTCTTTACACATTTATCTCATTTCTTTTAAACATACATAGAAATATATTGTGCATATATTAACTTTATATGTTGCAAACCTTTCTTGCCAAAGTACTTGTTATTCTCTTCACATATTTCAACTAAACAACATTTTTCTAATGGAGTTTTATTCATATATTATAATCTGTGTATTATTTTGGATTTGCTTTTTAATTTCTTTTATTACAAAAATTTGTCCAGTCTATCTTTTTTCTTGAATAGCTTCATTTGCTGCACAATTCATCACCAATTGCATTTATAACTATTTCTTTTTGTATTTTGGCTAAAGGGTTTCTCATTTTTAAATATTAAGACCAAAACCATCACCTCTTTTCAAATTATTCTACTTACTATAAATTTAATGTAAAAAATAATTAATATTAAGATCCGGTATATACTTTATTGCTATCTATAATAAAGTGCAATAGTCAATGATTACTTTATTGTAATTAAATAATCAAACCCAGATATGCCTCTGACTTTTGTTCTCATAAATGAGATTTGCGATTCAAAGCAGGAAGTAATGCAGATATGCATTTAATAACCACCTATATCTCCATTTTTTATTGCAATTATAAGCCTGGAATTCAAAACAGTCTAAGGTTTTAAACTCATGCAAGCCAGCTTCAATGACTTGCTCAATTTATCAGAAATGACAACAAAATGTTTACATAGTCTTATTTCGCTTATATTTTGTAGGCTAAAGAATCAAACCATTTACTATAATTAGAATTAATAATCACTAAAAAAAAAAATGTAACTAAAGTTAAATAAGAATTAAGGATACTAAAATATATAGTAGCTGATCTAGGGTAAAATATAAATTAAGTGTTCAGGTAAGCTATCCTGACATTGAAATCTTAAGGTGTTTTGAAATTTTTAGATTTTTATCTTGAATAGTAAAAGGGACTTAAAACATTAACACATATTACATTATTATGGCTTTCAATGGTATGTTTTGTTAATAAAGGCTAAATTGGGGTTTTAAATGTACTATCAAATTAATAATCATTGAATATTTTAACTGATTCTAGAGGGATATATAGTATATAGCTGTCTTTGTTTTAACGTTATTGTAGCAATTAAAAATATTTGGAATTCTGAACCACTAAGTAATATTTAATTTCATTTAAAAGCTATCGAAATATTTGTAATCCTCCATTTACTTATTTTTTCAACCTTTATTTTTATCATTTTCTTAAATATTAATATCTTAAAATTTTAATCTATGAATTTCATTTACACATTTTTTAATTTTTTTTACATTTATCATATAACAACTCCATATCTTTTATACGATTTTCAAAAACAGGAATATCATCCACACACATAGAGAATATTACCATGTTTGTTATATATTATTCTAATTTATTCACTTTAATTTTTAATTTTTGTAAGAACAAAATACATAATAAAGGTGATAATAGTATTTAAAATTATTGAACATTTTCCATTATTATGGAGACTAATGCTGTGATCAGTTCTTGATGAATAATCAGTGGTGTAAATCATGCAACGATTATAGAACAGGATTTCAAAGTTAGTCATATTCAGATAACACTAAAATTAGTAAGTTCACTTAATCACATGATCACCATCTCTATACTAGCACATAATTGTTGTAAACAAAGGCAAAACTCTCCATACAGTAGTGCCACCCTGTGCCACAAGCCAGAAACTAGTCTGGGGATATTGGATGAGTAGGCACTAGATAGGGATTTTATGCACAAGCCTTCTGTCATCCATTGATTACTCTATTTGGCACAGGGTGGAACTACTGTATGGAGAGTTTTGTCTTTGTTTAAGTTCACTTAATAATAGTAATTCAAAAATATGGCTTTCTGTGAGTTAGATTTCCTTTTTTTTAAAACAATAATTTACCTTAATTCAATTAGGTGGTCATCATTAGACCCGACTTCCGATATACAAAACCAATATTTTACATATAATAATATCATAAGCATATATATAAAACAAAATAAAATGTCCGCTAATATAGAGTATATTGTCGTTTTATTTAAAATAAAAAACTTTTTTTTTAAAAAAATTGTTTTAAAAAAAAAAAAAAAAAAAAAAATAATAAAAAAAAAAATTTTTTTTTTTTTTAAAAATTTTTTTTTTATAAAAAAAAAATTGTTTTTATAAAAAAAAAAAAAAAAAAAAAAAAAGAGAAAAAAAAAAAAGAAGGGGGGGGGGGGAAAATTAATAATACAATAACGAAACTTAAATATATTCCAAACAACGGTAAACAATTTATAATATAATATAAATAAAAACTCATAAAGAAATATTTTCGATTATATTCATAATCATTATCAACTCAACTTTCAAAATGGAATATATATATATATGAATCAACAATCTAAATAACTATATTCATATAAACAAGTTCACAGTTACATAATAGTATGTTGTAAAGCAATTAATGAAAGATCAAATCATATTTAAAAATAATATTAAATTTATCTGCTTCATTTAAAATTACAGTGATTATGGTTTCCTTTTTATAGCATCATCTATTCTATTTTTTGAACAGTTCACAGATATTAACAGATTTTCAATAAGTATGCACACTCACAATATTTACTGCTAAGATTGTACTCTCTGATTAATTTACTTAAATTTAAATATTATATAACAAATTAAACCATTATAAGAAACTCTTCTTTGTGTGTAAAGATTTTTAGATTTTTTTTGTCATTTATATATTTGAGAGAAAACTTATTTTTATTTTATTTTAAATATACATTTTCAAACCAAACTAATTTTATAACAGAAAATGACGCGAATTTTTGTTTCTATATTTTTTTAAGCAAAATTAAAATCAATTAAAATTTTATCTAAATTAAACCACACTTTCCGTCATTTCTTTTAACTATGATTAAAAGAAGAAACCAACAAATTATAGCTTCCTCTCTTATTAATCAATTAATGTATAATACACATTCCCTTTTAAATATAATAAAATATAGCTACCTACAAAAGATAATATATATTCAGGGGCATTAGAAAAAAAAAATAACGTTCTTGATATAAGTCTAAAGTATAAATAGTTATTTTTTGAATAATTCTTAGCATTTATATATATATATAACCGTAGTGGGATATTTCTGAGCTGGAATTCATTCTGCAGTTTACTGTGAAGATTCTGTAATTTGGCGACATTCCATGTCGTATATATTTTAAATTTTTTTTTTCTTTTTTTTTTCCAAAGCAAACATAAAATGTCAATATAAGCTTCCTTGACAGGATATAATTTTTCTTCTCTGGCACATAGTTTTGTTTAATGCAAGCTACTATATAAATAATTGCTGAATCATCATCTAGTTTCTTCTGTTGCATTGTGAGTTGGAAGTTCTTTAAAACAGTATTTCAAATCAACAAATATTGGATTTAAAATAAACTTCAACCAATCAGTGGCTTCTCCTTTCGTTTGAGCTATTAACATAATTCATGTCCACAGAGAAGTTGTAATAGTACAAAGATAAGAGTAAAGAATGAACATAATTTCTAAAAAATACCTGTTTATTTATGTATATATCTAAAATTTGAAATACAGGCATTTCTATACCTGGAACTTAATTGTAAATATGGGGAATTTGAACTCAGATTTTCAAGCAACCTTCAACTATCCACACTATCTCATACTACTGATACACATGACCACACACATGTAGAAAAGATAAATATTCACCAATAAACCTATTTCGTGCTGAACCAGCACTCATCAGTTGGTCCTGATTATCATCTCCCATATATATATAATCAGTGCTCAGTTTATATTAAGATAGAAAATGTTTATACTTTAATGGACAGGCTTCAATCTACTCCAACCTCCAACTCTTCAGCTATCCATACCATTGAAAATCTGATGATAAAATGCCCAAATCCCATGCTGATGCCAATATTGTTGTTGACTTGAAGTTAACATGGGCATAACAACAATATTGGTATCAGCATGGGATTTGGGTATCCTATCATCAGATTTTCAATGGTATGGATGGCTGAAAAGTTGGAGGTTGGAGTAGATTGAAGCCTGTCCATTAATGTATAAAGATTTGCGATTAATATAAACTGAGCTCTAATTACATATATGAGTGGGAGATGATAATCTGGACCAATTGATGAGTGCTGGTTCAGCATAAAATACTTATATTGGTTATTTATCTTTTCTATATGTGTGTGGTCATGTGTATCAGTAGTATGAGATAGTGTGGATAGTTGAAGGTTGCTTGAAAGTCTGAGTTCAAATCCCCTTTATTTATCTGTATATAGGATCTATACTTAATAATAATTGCATTTTAAAATTTTTTATTAGTTTATTTTAAGTACAATAATAATACAATTAAATACGTTATGAATCTGTCATTAAAATTTATAATACATTGTACATAATAACTTTTTGCATTTTTCAAATTACTAGTAAAAATTTTTAGATTCACAGTAAAAATGATATTAAACATTAATTTAATATTTTATTTAAACACGTACTATATTATAAGGTAAGAAAATTTAATACATTATAAGACATCATATTTCATGTGTGTATAAATAGTTTTTGTAGCACAAATAATAAATTAATATTTGTATTTAGATCATATATACTTCAAAACAAATTTAAAGAATTAATATGTCTTCAATTTATTATTAAGAATGTATGTGTGTGAATATATGTTTATTCTTGTCTATTTTTAATTTAGGGACATTATTTTTAAACTTTAGTATATACATTTTATTTAATATTTATTAAAGCCATTGTTTATTATAAAGCTAATTAAATAAAGAAAAAATGTTTTATTTGATAAATATGATTTATGTATTTAAAATTTTATAAAACTATAATTTTATTTTTAAAATATTCACTTAATATTATAAATTGTAAAAAATTATATAGTTAAAATATTTTAATTGTAAAGAATGTTGTAATCTTTAAAAAGGTTATTCTAGCATGCATATATGGAATTGTATAAATCTTTAAACGAATGGGATCTGCCTCAAGGACAAATTGGATAAAAACATAAATAAAAAAGGAACGTTAATGCATTGCTATTGAAATGGCATTTGAACTGATCACTGAAATATGATATTGGCAAAAAGTGTATAAATATAACTTAATTTTTATATATACATTCTTTCTTATATTTTTGCTTGATTTATATACCAGGATTTATTCAGTCATTCCTCTGTTAATATTTAAAATTATGTGGAAGCTGAAATGATATAAATCGTCAATTAAAGAAATTAAACACTTTTTCCCAGAAAGCAATAGGCTTCTAATTTGTTTTAATATGTTGCCATTTCAGAACATCATTTTAGCACAAGAAAGCATTAAATTTTAAATATGAAGAATGTTAATATATTAATATCTTTCAAATTCATAAAAGCAGCACTATTGAACTTTGTTATTATTAATCTAAATAGTATTAATCTGTATTTAAATATTACATTATTCCGCCTGTATATTTCTCATCCCTCTTCTGCATATTTAAATAGGCAAAGTCCTATAAATGAGGGATCAGAATGACTTAAGGTCAGTATGGGCATGACAATAATATTGGGATCATCAAGGGATTTGGGTATTTAATTATCAGATTTTCGGTGGTTTGGAAAGCTGAAGAGTTGAATAGTAGAATAGATTGAAGCTCCTGTCCAATAAAGTTTGAAGATTTGCTATCTTAATATAAATCAAGCACTGATTATGTGTGTGAGATGATGATCTGAACCAACTGATGGGTGCCGGTTCAGCATGAAATATGTATATTGGAAATCATTTATATTTTTCAGTTGTGTGTGATCATGTGTATCATTGTATGAGATATATTAGATATCTGAATGGAGCTTGAAAATCGGGTTCAAATCCTCCATAATTAATCAAAATATTGTGAAAGAAAAAAACTAAATATACAAAGGACAAACACCATATTTTATGGACATAGCTGTGATAATGAATTTTCATGAAACAAATTGTGTCATTTGGAAATTCATCAAAAAATATCAAGAGAATTGAACAGAAAACTATGGAATGTTTTTAAAGAACTTTGTCTTTTAATTTAATATTTTTTATGTTCTGTTATTAAAATAAAAAGTAGGCATACATTTATTCATAGATAATTATTTATTATATATTCATATTTAGAGCATTATAGAGAAAATTATCTCAGAAAAAGAGGTATCTTTAGAAAATAAAATATTTATATTTTAACATATAAACATCATTTTGATTGTGCAAATGTTTATTCTTAAAGTAAGGTCGATATAAATTTATAATTAATATTAAGATTATTTATATGAATAATAATAATATGTTTTTTATTTATTTTGAAATATTTTTTAGTCTTTTCTGGTCGTGTGTTTACTAGAATATTTAGCATTTATTGTTAGATAGTAGAGCAAAGTATCTATAATTTATATTTTTATGTAGAGAAAATATTTAAAATGTTTATCTAAAATATTCTTATCCCCAGACCAATTGTTTGAGCTTATGGCTCACCTCAGTGAGAGCAAGAACAAAAAATCAACTCAAAACCCAGCACTTATTTAATATGTAACTATTGAGAAAAAAATCTGAAATTTTCAGACACAAAAATGTCTTTAAATCCATATATCTAACTTAAATATTCTAGATAGAGATTTTAAATATTTTCTCTTATCACACTTATTAAATAAAAGCTTGTACAAGCTATTGTTATGCTCCCTATATTACATATTTGTAAATACAAGGTTTTAAAAGCAATGTCACATTATATATGACTTGCTTTAGTGATTATACATATATATGGGCAAATAGTTTCCAGAGTAACATGTTTCCTACATAGGATATACTTATTATGGCATAGAACAGATGACAATCATTTTCTCATGCATAGACAGAGATTTTCAAAATTATATGTCAAATACTACTCACAAACCTAATAACATTTTAGCTCAGCAGCTTTTCCTGACAAGAATTCACTTGTAGTTAGTTATTTTACTTCATACCTGATTGAGAATGCTATTCTCCAATGATTTCCTGGTATTAACAGTGATCAACTGATGAAGTGGATCATCATGATATTTCCTCAATGTTTGCTTGTAATATAATGTGGCAAATGATAATATCAAGGCAAATCTTAAATAATAATAAAAAATAATAAATAAAACAAATCCTCACTTTTTTATACATTGTTGCTCTTTTTAAGTCAAACTGCTCAACTGTTAATATTCTATAATATAAGCTTGTTTTACAAATTGTTAAAGATTTTTCTTCTTAATATCAGGAAATGTGATTTTGATTTTAATTCAATTAACTTATTTCTCAATAAGATCATTTAATAAAAGTTTTATAGGCACATTAAGAATATCTGTCACTTGGAGGCGTCACTACTCTAGAACATTTATTTGGGGAATAAATAAACTTAGAATAAATAAATAAATAAATAAATAAATAAACTTAGAGTCAGGAATGGAAGATAAAGTGGTTAAGAGGTTTCTCTGGGCATAGTTGCTGAGAGATTCCTGACTCCGTTTAAGAAAAAGTCACAGTGCATTATATCACATCACATTTGGGGTGACCGAGTATTCACTAGCAATAGTGAGTAGACCTAACATAAAATATTTTATTTGTCCCTGACAATAGCTATTAAACAATAGTAACCAAACATCAGCCAAATTCAACTACTAATAATGATAATGTTCATTACAATTTAAAGAAACTAAAGAGATCATAAAATTGATTAATATTACATCTATGAATGTTTTAAGAGAGTATGTTTATAAATGAAAGCTTTGACACTTAAATTGATCACCCAATTCAATTAATTCAATAAGTTTAATCTTTTAATAGCATTTTATAAAATAGGATGTATACTTTATGTGTGAATGGCTTTTAATAATAAAAAAATATTCAATTTATCTTCTCAGACACTTATGAATATATGCACCAGCAATAATGATACATGTGTATGACAATATCTAAACCATCAAATAATTACAGCTAAATTAAGATAGGCTAGTCAATATAAAAGAAGCATGATAAACTTTTTCTATATTTATCATGCAAAAAAAACAAGTGAGTTGATGATTTAATGACTGGTAGCCCCTTTAAAAGAATATGAGTTTGGCTGAAACATTGCACTCAGAGGCAATGAAGTATTTACCAAGATGTAGCAATAATAGGGAACAAAGCAGGCTGGTGATTATACCAAAGCCAGGCTACATCAAGGTAAATAGATGGTGATGAAGGCAGTAGATGATCCAGGCAACTAGATGAAATATAGCAATGAAATCACCTCAGTAGATACTTAGCTACCCCAGTGAAGTAAAAGAAAAGCCCTATAAAATAACAGTTTATGTATGGATTTGTTTTAGGTACATACTCAAGTAAATAAATACTTTTATATAAGGCATATTATGTACAAGGGTTTAGAAAATCTAAATTCAAATCACACACATATAAAATAAATTGATTAATGCTAATTAAAAGAAAAGGCTAATTTTAAACATTATTATAATCTTTTTTAAAATATTCTGAAGACTCATTAAACTTTAGATTTGTTTTCTTAAAAAAACATATGTTTTAAATCTTGTAAAAGAGGAAGAAAGAGAAATTCTACTATTCCACAATAATAATTAAACTTCATTAAGAACTGTCAATGCAAGAAAAGTGAATTTCTTTCAGAGTTATATATATTTTTTAATATAATGAATTCTAAATTAAGACATACTGTAAAAAAGCAGTAAAACATTCCTACATTATTTAGATATATCATCAATTAATAAATGCCTAAAATAAAATAAAAAATATTTAAATCTAATATTATAATTAACAAATGTAATGGGCATATATGTAATGAAAACACACATAACAACATGTGGCCTTTTATAGTGCATGAAAATTCTTAAGTATATCAATTTTGTTTTCCTACAATTGATTGAAGAGGTAGCTACTTTTGTCCATTATGTCATTGTAATTTTCCAGATTGTCAGTTGAGATGCTTCCATATAGGTTGGCTTTAGGATGTCAGCTTTCTAAAGATTACAATTTTACAATACACTAAATAATAAAGGTTTGACTAATAGCACAGAGTTCATCTTGGTGAGATGCCTAGACAAGCATATTTTAAAGAATACCACTAGAATTAATCTGTCATCTCATTGTATTACTGTAAACCACTTGTCACAAACTGTTGGCAAGAATCAATAATTTTGGTGATAGAGCTAGAAAGAAGTGTGGCTTGCACACAGAATAAAGAGCTCCAACATCTGGAAAACAATCTTGATTAGTAGAATTGGAAAAATCTGATGAATGAGTTAGTGATTGAAGAGTCTAATAGAATCTACTAAATAAATAGACTGACTGATTGAATAAACTGAATGAAACAATAGATTTTGGGGAGTCTTTATACACATTCATATTATTGTTTTCCCACACAATTTTCTAAAATTATCTAGATTAACATCTCAAAATAGCCAGATTTTTAATTAATTAATAATCCAGGTTTTTAATAAATTAAAATAGAACATTTTTACATTCCATACTAATTAATTCCATTGCATGTCTTATCTGAATATTCTTAACTTTTACATTTTGTTATTACAATAGATTAAAATTTTATTTTGAAGTTAAATATTGCTCTATTAAAAATAATCTTACATAAAAGTTAAAAAATATTAATAAAGTTTAATTTTTGACAAAAAAATTACATTATGTTTATTAAAAAACCAAATTATTTCACTTATTTGTGTGTGCACATATATATGTGTGGCCACACTTTTAAAACACACATTTGATATAAAAATAAATTAGCAAATTTCTCAATTACCTTACAAGTAGAAATTGTAGCTGACACCCCTCTTGGTCTAATATATATTTGAAACATAGTAAAGCTTCTGTTTCAATAGGATTTTGTTACTCTTGTTTGCAAATTTTAGAATTTTGTGATAGATTTTATTATTTTATTCTTTATCATTTTATGTTTTATACAATCTTATAATATTAGACTATTTCAAATTCAATTAATAATTTGTGTGGTGTTATTTAAAAAAATAATTTCAGTCATTTTTTACTATTTCCAAAATCCATCTTAAGCAATTTCAAATTATATTTTTTACAGTTATAAATTATTAATCAAATTATATACAATATAATAAAGCTATTCTTACACCAATAGTGAGCATGTGACTACTGAAGGTATATTTTCCTATATAGACATAAACACACAATTCCAAAATGTATAAAATTTCATTCTATATACCTTATGTACCTCATATATTTTGAGTTATTTAAAGAATGAAGATATTCTGAATTATATATAAGAGCCACAAAACCATTTTTACTAAATGTTTGCTTCTAACATTTATCCCTAAAAATAAATGTATAAGAAATGCAAATCACATTTTATACATTATTTTCACAATATATTAATTAGTTTCACTTTATGAACTGCTCCGTTGGTTGATTAATAATGTTTATCTTATTTTCTACTAATATTTGCTTTTAAATTTTTTTAAACATGGATGATTGAAACACCCTATTTCTGCTTATAGTACATTGTGTTAATATGATTTTTTTTATCCAGTTTACATTTTAATTTACAGCCTTTTATCCCAAGATATGGTATCATGATTTCTCTTATATATATTTTATTTTTTAATTTCTTTTCTTGAACTATTTTGTTATATATATATATATATATTAAATGTAAAAGTATAATACCTGTTATAAAAAAATATTATATAATATATAAACAAACAATTTAAGGGTAAAAAATATATATTATATTTTAAATTTTTTAGTAGCGCTTTCAGTTAAGGCTGACAAAGATTACTACATAATTGAAAACGCTACTAAAGAATTTAAAATATGTTATATATTTTTTTACCTTTAAATTGTTTGTTTAAATATAATATTTTTTTATTACGGGTATTATACCTTTACATTTAATATATATTGAATTTATTATCGGTATGGAATTTTCATTCTTGAGTAAATTTTGGTTAATTAAAGAATAGCGGAAACAAAGCAAGAAGTTGATTCGTGAAAGCTGCATATGATACTTTTTTAAAAAGTGTAAAATGTTTTGTATTTTTCCTAAATGCTGTAATATTCGTTTGAATAGATGTCTCAGATTTTTTTAATGTAAATTCAGTTAAGGCTGATGAAGATTACTACATAATTGAAAGTGATACTAAAGAATTTAAAATATAATATTTTTTTTACAGTTAAATTGTTTGTTTATATATTATATGTATATAACATCATTATCATCATTATTTTCAGTAATCATCATTCTACAACAGAATAAAGATCTCACCAATTTAATTCAGTTTCTTTGATTTATACTTTTATTTTTAACACAGTAACAAATTTCTTTATTTCATCCATTCATCTCACATGTAATCTCTTTCTATATTTTTTACAATCTCTTCAAATTCAGTTTAGGACTTCACCTGTTCATGTATTATTACCTCTTATAGAAATGTGCTGGGAATATCTCCATTTCAGTCTTACAATTCTTTTAGTGGTATCAATAAAAGCTGTATGCTCCCACTCAAATATTTCATGTTTGACCACTTCTTGTTACTACCAATATACATAAATCTCAGGCTTTTGTTGAGTACTTTGAAATCTCTGTGCTCACTTTGATTAAGTGTCAACGTCTCAAATCCATAATTAAAAAAGTGCTAAAATGTATCCACAAAATTTTTTTCTTTTCCTACTTTTCTAGCAAAAGCATGTCATCAAATTTATTCTATTATTAATTTCATTAATTATAATGTAATGGGTATTAATAATCACATCAAAAATATCCGTGGTTGATATTTTTTTCTAATTCTTTATCAATCTGTATTTTCCTCTAAGAAAATCTTTTAAATATTCTTTGATTAATTTACACTTTATGAAGTACAGACAGAAAAACAATCATACCTTCTACAAAACTGAGTAAATAAATAATCTTTACTTTTTCTTCCCTTATGTATCCATTTTAATTCATAAAATACTTTCTGTAAAACTGTTAATAAATAATGTTGGAGATAACCTTAATAAAAATTAATTTTCTTAGTGTTATCATGTAAATTATCCAATGCTATTACATTTTGATAAATATTATTCAGAATCCTACATCTTGACAGTTGAATGTTTTTAATCACTGGAAAAATATTATACAACAAAATGATTTTCCATAATCTACAAATTCAAATTATAGTAGCAACTCATGTTCATTGATTTATTTTTAATAACTTCTCTCAGTGCTTGGAAGTGATCCACTGAAGTAAAATCTTTTCTAAATGCAACTTGATCTATTTGTTTGGTTGTGTTCAAAATTTGATATAGATGAGCCGTAATTACATTGATAAAGTCTTTGTATAGAAATAATAGAAAACTGACATTCTATAATTTTTAAATTTTTCTTTAGCACTCTTCAGTATTGCTACTTCATTTTCTATTTAACTACTCCATCTCTATTATTTCGATATTGGTGTACAGTTTTGACAAGATTTTGAATTTTTTTATATACATTTTTAAATATACCAATAAAAATTCTCTCATTACCTACATTTTTTATTCTTCATTGAATTACTTGCTTATTTCATTTCTTCATGCAAAATACTTCATAATTCTGATGTAATTAGTTTAATGATTACTTTGGTTTTGGGTTGTAGTTCTTCATGAATTATATAATTCCTTGTAAATTTTCCACACATTTCTCAATGACCTTTTTACTAATAGTTCTTTTTTTTTTGTCTCTTTATTGCTGAAATAACATTTATTTTATATTAAAACAGTATTATACTTTGGACTTTCATTGTCTTCTATAGCTTTTCTTGCCAAGTCTCGTTTCTATTTTATATAATATTTTAAACAATTTTTCCTACAACTTTACATAACTCCAAATATCTCAATCTTTTAAATCAGGAATAAGAAACATCTTGCCCTGAGGCCATCTCTGACCCTTGAAAGCTTTGGATCCTGTATAAAATTTCTATGTAAAATTTCGCACAGTTCAAGTATTGAATTAGGTAAAATAAAATATTTATTTTTTCAGTTACATCAAATCTTTATAATAGTTCTATTTTATTCTAGCAAAAGTGCAATATTCCAGTCTCTCTGACTATAGATATAATCTATGATGCTGAGAGCATTTTGTTTGCTTTAATACTAATTTGCTCATATTAATTATGTAGTTGCAAAAATAAAATTAGCATTTTACATTGTTATATTATTATTATTATTTTGCATTTATTTTATTTTTTTATTAAGATGACTACATCCAAGTAAGTTTAAAAAAATTGACCAAGAAAATTGCATACTTTAATATAAATGGTTCAATACATATTTTTTATATAAAACGAAAGAGTAATTAGATATGCTTGATATGTCTGGAAAATATTTCCATTAATAAAAATCAATACATATTAAACATTCTGATTACAACAAAATTGTTGGAAAGAATAAAATATTATAATAAGGAGCTTCATTAAGTGGCTGAAATGATTAATAAAAAGTTCAAGTAAGTCAGAAAATTATATGAAGGCAAATTACTTTTTTAAAAAAAAGAAGCAAAAACTTCAACACCATTTTCTAAAGAGAAGTTTATAAATGACTGCCTCCCAGATGCTGAAGAATTAATCTATCCAGAACGTAAAAAGAAATTTGAGAATATAAATACATCATGGAGAACAATTATAAGTCAAAATGGATAAATTATCATTAAAATTGGTTAAGTCATTAATAATAATAATAATGTCATTTCATTTTTAATTAACAAAAAATCATGACTCTCATTTAAAAAGGACAAGTTGAAATTGGCATGCCAATGAAAATATTGTCCACCTCTAATAATTAGAGGTACATTAATTAAATATTTGATCAAATATTACAGGCTAATTTTTAAGTCAATAATTTTGTCTGGCTAGTGAAGGTTATTATAAATATTCAAATGCTCTTTGGTAGAAAAACAGTTCCCCATCCTTGTTCTAAATGGGTCATTTGAAAATAGTCTTGTATTTCTTTTTTTCTTCATAACTGTTCTTGTCTCATGTAAAAATTTACTGCAATTACTACTTTATTTTTGAACCAGAAATGTGTATTGAAATTTTTAGAGTAATGGTTACCTTCTTATTCTTCAGTTAATTTTGAACCATGTTTGAAATCTGTGATTACTTCAGAATCATGAACAAGTTTTATTTAAATCTTTTAGAGTGTTTCTGAAGGTTAGAAATATTATCAATACTTGTATTTATAATTGCTTTTGTCTATCAAGTTTAGAATTAATGTGGAATATTACATCTCACATAATTGATGATTACTCCCTGAGCTGAGAAATTAATGGCATTTATAATCTGGAAATATATATTTTCTGTTTGCTAAAATATAGTCCAATTCATTGTGCCTTTATTTGGAGACTTCTGTTTTTATTCAGCATTTTTTCCCAAAGAAATAATTTGTAATATAAATTTTTATGACCAACTGTGTCCTCTTGCATTTCTTTTACTAAAACCAAATTTATAATCAACACTTTCATTCTTTCATTTGTTTTCTAATTCTAGCATCAAAGTTTCTCATTAAAATTTTAAAATGTTGTTTACACTTCAAAATAAAAGCCCATTATTTTTTCATCATAATTAAAGCTTGATGGATATAAACCCAACTTTATGTGCATTTGGTATCTTTAATTGAATAATTATCAATAATTTCTATAATATTATTCTTTCATATTTATATATTATGAATCTTATTTTACATATGCATCCAAATTTTATCTTCATAACATTGTTATGCCCATTTTTAGATCAATAATCTCTTCATCTTTGCTGTTAAATTTAATAGATTAACAATGTCCTACTCAAACATTGACCTGTTCTTTTTCTAATTCATGTAATTTTCCTTTACTTGAAAGTGATTTTTAGGTTTAAGTAAATAAATAAAAGATCATCATTCATATGCAGTTTCTGTTTACAAACTGAAGTTTCTTAGACTCTTTACATTTAGTATTACACAGAGGTTAAACTCTCCATACAGTAGTGCCACTCAGTACAAGCCAGAGTAATCAATGGATGCAAGAAAGTTTGTGCATAAAATCCCTCTCTAGTGACTAGTTTCTAGCTTGGGGCTTTCATCAGACAGCGCCTTGGATCTGAGATCTCACTAATGAAAGCCATAAGCTAGAAACTTACTCATACAATATCCCCAGACTAGTTTCTAGCTTGGGGTTTTCATCAGGGAGAGCCTTGGATCTGAGATCTCACTGATGAAAGTCACAAGCTAGAAACTAGTCTGGGGATATTGGATGAGAAGGTACCAGATAGGGATTTTATACACAAACCTTTTTGCATCCACTGCTTACTCCATCTTGCAGTGAGTGGTCTACTTTATGGATAATTTAGATTCTGTGTAAACAGCTTGTGTAAGCATAAAGAATGATGATCATGTGATGTTTAGTGGTTTAACATGTACTGCTTTGGCTAATAAAAGCCTTAACATAAATATGACATTTCAATTAACTGATTGGACTTCTACTTCTAATAAGTAAAAGCACATTGTAATATAGGCATTAATATATAATTAAACAAATATAAACATATATTCCCTGGAAAAATGTTAAAATTATAACAACCTTTCAAACTTTTGATCAACACGTTGCTATAGCTACTGAGAAGAAAATTTAAACGAATGTGATCCATCTAGTAAGTCGTATATATTTTTTCCAGAATGACTGGTAATTATTTTTTCAAGTCATGGTCTTTAGATGTAGATCAATAGTTTTATTATATATAACAGAATAATAACTAATGATTTTCTTTATCCGGATAAAGAAAGTGTATTTTGTAATATTATTATTTTTTCCTATTTCGTAACAAAGTTTTAAAAGAAACTTCCTGTCAAACAGGTTTATTTGCCAATAGTGAAAGAAAATAATCAATTTGTATAATATAATTTATTCTTTTAACTAAATCTACTGTAATAAGTCAATTATACATGCATGTTAAGTTCCCTTCAAATATAACGTAGATTCGTCATTTTAGAAATAATATTACAAATGTCGTTCAATGACATTTCAATAAAATGTATATTTAATTGAATTATTGTTAATTACTGCTTTTTGTTGTCTCTGTACAGTTTAGCGTTAAAATATAAACCCCGAACTTATGAATTAGAAGTTTTTCAACGAAGCTTGATTAATAAGGCAGGTAACAACAAAATCTCGGATAATACAGCAATTGTTTCCGGAGGGCATTTTAAAATATGAACACCACTCGATCTCTTAAATAAACGAACGGCAAAAATACTTATCCAAATATATTTTAATTGATCAAAGTTACTGTGGGCATCATAACACGTACATTTTTTTGCTATGCTTGTAACCAAGTTTGAATCCATGCAGGAAAAAATTTGAATGTTTAGTTTTCAATTTTTAAGGTTTTAATTATACTGGAAATTTTTTTCGGTCCCTATTTATGGCCAACTTTGTTAACTCTTCACTGATGAAATATTATCCAACAATTGTTTAGGTTGTTAAGGGCTTACTTTTCCCAATTTTTTCTTTGAAGAGTCAATTAATTTTTACTCCTTATAGAGTATTTCAAGTTGTTTTAAATATTTTTAGGCATTTTGTGTTTTTAATGACGTTATCTTTTAATTAACAAAAAGCAGCTCTCCATGTTAAAAAATTTAGTTTGATGTAGAGTTGAAAATATTTGTGAAAAATTGTCACAAATGTTTTATTTTCATTAACAATATACAGCAGAAGTTCTAGCAATCGTATATCTCAATGAGCAGTAATACACCATCTCCAGATAGCAAAAGTTATAGAATATCTTCAATAATTTTAAATAATAAAGCTCACTTATATATATATAAATGAAAGATAAATAATATATATATATTTCAGATTCCAAACTTCATTATATTCATATATGTATACTCAAGCGCTGGTGATCGAGCGGCCAGCACAGCCACCTTATAAGCAATTGTCCAGGGTTTGCGGGCTCGCTTCCCGGCTGATGCTTTACACATGGAAAAAAAAATTTTTTAGATTAAATTACTAATCTTTTAACTTAGTACTATTTCAAACATCAATTCAGCCATAAGTATACTAAATTTATAATAAAATCAACATGCCCCATTTATTTTTACTCATTTATTTTTAAGATTGATTCTCTGTAACATGAATTCTTTGATACATTATTCTGGCTTCTTCCTAATACTTCCCACACCACAAGTCTAGAACATATCTTATAAAGTTATAATTATTTTCTTTTTGTATTTGATCTTCACATTTTTTTTTAAAATAACAACTGACCAAACATACAAATTTCATAATATTTTAATCCAACTAAGAATTTAATTGAATTATTTCTAAGGCAGTATTTTATTGCTTATATTGAATGTTTTCTATATATATCTAAATAGAGGAATTTGAACTCGGAATTTTTCACTCTATTCATCCTCCACTCTATAATCTCAAGCAACTGATAAACATGCCCATACATAAGTGAAAAAGATGCATGATTCCCAATATATGCATTTCATGCAGAACCAGCACTTATCAGTTGGACCAGAGCATAATCTCCCATCCATCCATATACATATATAATCAGTAATCCGTTTATATTAAGATAGCAATTCTTCAAACTTTAATAGATAAGCTTCACTCTTCTCACCCTTCCAACCATTTCACCATCCATTTCATAAAAAACTAACTATGGAATGCTCAAAACCCTTGTTGGATTTAATATTATAGTCATACTTTGTAGATAGCCCATCAATCTTACCCCTCATGTTATTGGACATATATATATATATATATATATATATATATATATATATATATATATATATATATATATATATATATATATAAGAGGGATGGGCTGAAGTTATACTAAGATGTAATCTATTTCCCAAGCAATATGTAATTCTAAGGCAGTGTGTAACTTGCTTATACTGAGCACTGATTGTATATATGTGTGGTAGATTATGGTCTGGCCGAACTGATGAGTACTGGTTCTACACAAATTACATATATTGGGGATTATATATCGTTTTCATATGTGTTTGTGCATGTGTTTATTTTGCTGAAAAATTCTGAGTTCAAATTTTGAAAACTCTTAATTTAAATAAATTGCTTTTCCTTAATTAAACATAGTATTTGAAAAATAACATTAATAAATTAACCACTATTTCAATTTTGGAACATTTGTGCATATATTATATAGATTTCACTCTTATTTTGGAACATTTGAGATTCCACCCTTATTGTTAAAAAGAGGGTACCTTGATTGCTTTGACAACAGTTAGAATTTATTGATTGTTATTAATATTGGGATTGTTCAATTGTTGATAGGTTTTTAATGATTAATTATATAGATTATAAATAACGATCATTTTATAATTATTGTAAATACATATAGATTATTTTTTGAAATAATTAACTTTAACCTAGAAAAAATCTATATAACCTAATTGTAAAAATTACCAATTAAAATAAACATTCTATTATCTAATTTAACCATTTATATGAAATAGATTGGATATTTAGAAACCCGGTCTAAAATAAAAAGCGATCAGCAAGATATCGATAAGATAATAATAGGCGTGCAATGGTTAAATTAATGTCTGAAAAGTGTGGGTGCTGTCAAGTAGTTGGTTGCAGACGGTTGTTGCTGGTTCGCCTCCCGTCCGATGCTATGACATATGGAAAAAAAAAAGTGTAGGTGCTCGGTAAGCACAAAAGAAAACTTTGATAGAGAATACTCCATTTACAGAAATAATAGTATTATCAATTAAAGGCAAATGCTGAATTGTCAGAAGAGTTGTTTCCGAAAGTTTATACATGGGCACACACACACACACATACATATATATATATATATTGTAACGGTCAGAAAACGTGTGACTCATAAACATAGTGCAGAATTCGACCACCATACAGAACAGCAGCACCATCAAGTAGCGAAGCCACCCGTGGTACTGAGTTTGAACATAGTTTATCGGTTCCACAATACAATCCATGAAACAATGCATCTGATGCGACATTAGTCAATATTTCCTTAGGCACGGTGGTCAGGGATATGCAAGAGACTCATAATTTTATTCTCGAGTTAGCCAATAACCAAATTAATATTAATTAAACATTCATATTTACATAATCGAGGAAATATTATATAGAATGGGTATCGAATAAATGAAACGTAACTGCAGACGTATAGTTTAAAATTATTTATTAATACATTTTAATAAAACAATCTAATAATATTTTATGGACTAACAGCTTCAGTAGCGGGATTTGCAACATGATTAAATTTTAAAAAATACATTTATTTATTTAGACATTATTTTATATTGAGGATTTCAGTAGCGGTATTTCCGATACTGTAATGTTTACAAAAGGAATACATTTATTTGAAGGCGTAATCTAGCTACCTAAAATTCTCGAGTGAGTATTTCTAATGCATGCCTGGAGGGATTTATACCTTTGCAATGCAAGAGTCTAAAGTATGGGTTATAAGAGTAACGGCAGACATATATTTATTTAATTAAAATATTTATTTATACTAAGGGCAAACATTTATTTGAGAGTGAATCATGAAGATAATGCAGAGGCGGAGTGATATATATAATAATAGAATTGAGTAAAGGAACACGTGGTATGCTTTAGAAAGGTGATATGGAATGGCAGTATATTGAAACTGCAATGCCTCGAATGGGTTTATAAGAGTATCGGGCTGGTCTCTGCCTCGGCCCGACGAAGTAAGGTGTCACATAAGCATAACCAGGGACAAGCGGTCCGTGTCGCAGTTTGCCGGCTGGCTGCATGACATTGTCAAATCCTACAGGAGCACCCATTATGCCCGCTTGTGTCTTTAACTAACTAGAAAATTATTCTATAGTTTCCAAAGTATGACAATTAATTACATTATTGTGACCAAAGTAAACAGAATATCAAACTCATAGCCGAAAATAAAACGCTTGAAACTGCGAAAAGACTTTAACTCATTGTAATAAAATTATTTTCTCCTCATTGTCAAACTACCATCTATATGGTCAAATTATATTATTCAAATTAACCAGAAATAATGCTAAAATGTAAATCCAGTCAACCAAAACATTATTACAGCCTCAATCCTAATCCTCACATTATATTTATTTCTTTTTTTGAGTTTCCCTTGGATAAAAATATCGTCTTTAACATGTTAAGCTGTGTTCTATGATAGCATAAGCTCTACTTTTTACTGTGATTTTAATTTAATTAGTAAGTTGTGTGTTTCATAAAACACTTAACTATGCATTTGTGGAGATCACAGAGTATCTTTACTACTTAGTTGTTGGCAAATGTTATTTTGCTAAAACATTGGTACTCTACAAACATTTAATTATAAATGAACTTATTATAATTAGAAATATGTGTACTGGAGTTTATTTATCTTTTTCACACACACGTGTCATGTGCATTGGTTGTCTACGATAAAGTGGATGGTTGTAGGGAGGTTGAAAGTCTGAGATCAAATCCCTTCCAATTATATTAACTTCGGTATAGACAATATACTTGTATTTAAATATTATAATTAATATTAATAATTAAATAAATTCACATGTAATCACATGAATGGTAACAAACATCATCAATTCAAATTCCATGAATCTTGAATTTTAATGTTAGTAGCTTGTTTATTAATTATATTCATTTTATTTCTATTTATTAAAATTGCTTACTTAATTTTTCTTTTATTATGGTTTCTCTCTTCATGAAGAATGTTAACACTTTCCACATCAAACTTCAATTTACATGTCCTTTCATGATTCAAGAAAACTGAAACAGTCATTAAATCATTATTATTTTTACATGTTTGAATAAAAATTCATGCTCCTAATCTTTTTTCAATACTGCACCTTAATTCATACATCCACAAAAAATTGATATACAATCATTTCTTTTCTGCTTGACAGGTATGACATTTTTAAAATTATTCACTAACATATTAACATTATTTGTAATACAAAATGAAACATTAAACACATCATTATGCATATCCTTAAAAAAATTCAGTTGAGCATTTGAAATATACAGAATAGATATCCATTTTTTACTATCAACCTTCAACTCCTTTAAACCATTATAACTCTTTTTTAATTGACATAAAGTATTGTTAATCTGTTCAATCTTATAACCAACTTCAAGCAATTCCTTGGCAAATATCTCAATATTTTTTAATTTAGCACATTGGTAGCGACATAATTTTTTCATCAGCCACAATGGCTATGACTGGTGTGTGATACCACTAACAATTTTTATTTTTTTTAAATTGAACAGGGCTCCCTCTCAGAACTTTTCTAATTATATTTCTATTTTTAAAAAAATCAAATTAGTTTGAATTTCGCTCATGTAATTTTAATTTTATACTATTCATTCTTTTTTAGTTTTCTCATATTGTTTGTATTGTAGAATTTGCTATTTTTTTTATCTTCTTCAATTACCTGTTTTGTTTGTTGTTGTTTTTTGTTTTTTGGTAGTTTTATTTTTAAAAAAAAAAATACAATATTTCTTTTTTTAAAACAGAGGCAAATTTATTTTATCAAAATCACTGATTATAAAAGAACTGACAACTGAATCCAGTTAAACAAAAATAATGATATTTCACTTTTGGCGTATAGTTTTTAATTTTTTTAAACAAGTAATTTAAAATTTAAAGTAAATAATGCTTCCAAAAACATCAAATTTGGTATAATATGTATATAACAATACATATTTGCTGAGAGGGTGAGATAATTATCCTAAATGTTACAAAATGCATAATAGGCATTGCAAGATAATCTTATTTCTTGAACCTCTATAATAGTTTCCACATTTCAAGTGATAAATTTTGATAAAAACAATGATTAATGACTTTCTGGACATATATTTTTGTCAACAACCAAATGAAATCAACAAGCTTTGCAAATCGTTGCCCCAACTAACATAATAATACAAATTGTATAGAAGTTCGAGGCAATGCACAATTTGATATTAAAGTTTGAAAATAAATTTAGCATGAATTAATTAAAGTTTCTTTTATGTTGTCTTAGTATTAACGTAATAGGCAGAGATTTCAGTCAAAAATCATTTTAAAATAACTTTTACTTTCAAACAAACATTTAAATATGTTAATACCTAATATTATATATAAATATACTTGCAGAAGTTAATATAAAATTACAAAATTTCATATTACATTATCTTATTGTTCAATTGTTGTTTAGAATGAACTTACATCCCAATATATGTACATATACACACATACAACATTTTTGTTTATTTACTCCAAAATATATAAACTACTTTGAGAATAGCTTATATTATTGAAGAGAATGTTTGATTTATGGTTTACAAACAAGCGCTGAAAAAAGAAAGTATATTATTAAAAAAAAAAATCATTATTTGTTAGAATTATTTCTCTGTCAAAAGAAATATACAATACCCAAAAAATATTTTAAAATTTTAAAAATACTTTATTTTCCGCATGACTACTCCTAATTATATAAATCTGGTAGAAGAGAAATATCTTGATTGTGCTCACTAATTTTATAAGATATTTTAAGAAAAGAGTTTCAAGTTATTTTTTACATAAATTTCAATTATTATTTTAGTAGATAATTTATTATAAATACTCAAATTACTTTTTAATTTTCAAAATTGATTGCCATTTAAATTTTTTTTTTGTTATATTTTTTTGTCAAAATATAATTATATATATATTAGATCGTAAATTTGCTAAATTATGTATTGTGCATTAACAAGCAATAGTAGGGACAAGTCTTATTAAAAATAAGGCGGGTAAATTAAATATTGAAAATTTAATATCAGTGATACTTCAATAAAAACGAAATTATTATACACGGAAAATCGAAAATATTTCAAGGCAATTGATTTTCACTTGAGAAAATCTATTTGT
>JAQFVV010008732.1:0-23749 GCA_028023455.1 Epiperipatus broadwayi | reverse complement strand
TCCACTAGATTAGCACAAAACTTAAATGGTGACCCATATAAAAGGGCACAATATATATATATATATATATGTAAATGAGCAGAAATAGATTAATATCTAGGAGGTGTCAAATATAAATATGTTCATTCACTTTCATTGACATTAAACCTAAAAATAAAATGGTCAATTGCTTATTCTTAGGTTTCTTCTATTCAATTATTTTAATATTTGATATTATGTTTATTGAAATGTTTATAAGTATTTGACTTCTACTTATTATTTACAAATATTAAAAAATGAAATTTTGTTTTTTCTTTTTATGTACGTAATTATGAATTAGAATTAATAATCCTATGTTTACATTTGGCTTAAAATTGTCATGTACTCTTATTCCAACATCTATCAGAAAAGCAAATAATAAAATCAGATGTCATAATAGTAATAAGTGATTAACCATTTTAGTCTTAAGTTTAATGATAATGAAAATAGATGTATATATCTAAATTTGACAGCTTGTAAAGTAATATGCATCTTATTCAATTATATAAACATCTGGTATTATTTAGAAAATGTTTGCCAGTATTTGACTTCTATTTATTATTTACAAAGTTTATTAAGTAAGATTTTGTCTCTTGCCTTTATGTATTAATAATGCTATGTTTGCATCTGCCTTAAAGTTGAAATTCAACTTTGTTCCTCCCTTTGTAAGAAAATGAACCCTTAATAAAATCAAAAACTACAGAATAAGTAATTGACTGTTTTATTCTTAAGTTTAATAACAATGAAAGTAGTATATATATTTATATTTGACAACTATAGAAAGCTAGTTTGTATATTCTTGATTATATTTCTAGTTGATGCTTTAGTTATTAAAATATTTATAGTTATATACTTAAATATATATAAAAATAAATATCTTTATATAACAGCAATAATTATATATATATATATATATATATATATATATAATTATTGCTATATATATAAATATATATATATATATATATATATATATATAATAAAAATAATACAAAAAAGCTGTATAGTATCATATAGATACAAGACAAAGTTTAAAAAATAATAAAAATTTAACACAAAACAGAATAAATTTTTTAAATTAAACTGACTTTTACTAGATTTTCTACAAAAATAATCTGGTTTTGTTTTGTATTATCTGGTTATGGGAATAAATATTGTCAATATTTTAGTGAAAAATTGAAGGAAATAACTCTAAAAAAATGAACACAGACACACACACATAATTTACTTTAAAAAAAAATATATGGAAACATTTTATAAAAATGAAGTATGTTAATTAATTGATTAATAAATTTAGAAAAAAAATCTTATTGAAGTATTTGAAAAACTAAAAATGTTATATGCAAAGTTTTCTTTAATATCCCTTCAAAGAGGAATAATGAAAAAAAAACAATAGACCACAAGTTAGTTGAGTGCTAGTTAGTAAAGGTTTTAGACATTTTCTTTTATTGTTTTATTCTGAAGATTAATTCAATGTTCATTTACCTGCACTGGTGATAGAATGTCTGACTGTTGCATTTCTCAGCTACCAGATATTTATCCAAGTTCCACTGGATTTGAATACCAAGTTACATAGTAACTACTAAAACAATGAAACTTTCATTTCACAATAATAATAATTATCTATTATACAGTCATAAATGAGGAAGATCAGTTATTTCTTCAGCATCCCATTGGCAAGCAGAGCTTAACATTTCTCTAATTATAATTTATCTGATACTTTTAATTATCTAGCCAGTTTCATTTACTTGACTAATTACTCAAGGCTATAATATCAACATTATAATTATTAAGACCAATATTTTACACTGATTGACAACAGTTTATAGCCTTTCAATGTTTTTTTTTGTGCAGATCTATTGATGTCGTTTTTAAAAAATTTAAACTACATTTAACACTTCAATTTTACAATAATTTTTGCAATATGTAAAATGTCATAAGAAAGTAAATATGACAAATGTCATAAAAGCAATATATATGTAATCTCTAAACAAGGCAATATATTACTATGCCCATTCCAATATCATAAAGGAATTAAACATTACTGATGATAGTTGACCATTCCTTGCATTATTAACTTAAAGCTCTATCAAAAATTTAATGACTTCGGATGATAGAAGTCTTATGATAACAATTTTGACAAGTTCTAGACAGTGATCATAGTATTTATTAAGTAAACAAAATCTTGTTGACAAATTATACAGTACTGGGTGTTATAATAAAATTGCAACTATAAAATTTTTAGCCTTCAGATATATATATATGAACAATGATATAAAATAACATTTATTTTATTAATTATCGTATATAATATAATAATAATTATTCATTTGCATTAGCTAACTTTAAAAAAAAAGAATTTAGAAATTCATATATTAATTTTCTCTTAATTTTACTCATTGACATCCGTAATTACAAAACTATTAATGTATTCTAGAAAAATAAATATTTTTGAAAAGATTAATCAAATTCTTGAATAAAAATAAATTAATATGCTATCCACATAGCTACGAACAACAACAAAAAATTCTGTCACCTCTTTGCAACACAAATGGATATGTAGAACTTTTTTTAGATATTGTAACCTCAATGAAAGATTAAACGTCTATGAACTTTTGTTTATATGGTTACTTTCATTTTAAATAATAATGTGTTTATTATTTGCAATGCAAACATGAAGAGTTTAGATTTTATATTAGTACAGGAAGTGTTAAACTATTAACCATGAAACTTGATACCTTCCCTCTATTTCCATTTTTTTCTTTAAAAAAAAAAACTATTTAACAATTCAGTTAAAAAAATAAATTCAATATGATTTCGGTAATTAATTATTCTATATAAGTTTAAAAAGACAACCGTATTAATCTGCATATATACATTTTTTTAATTAACAAAAACATTTCAAAAGTGCGACAGCTCAAATTAACATATTAGCATAAAGTAATTGTAAGAATTTGTAGGTATAAAATCTTATTATAAAAATACTTTATGTGCTTCATACTGAAATTAATAATTAAAAAGTACAAATCAACATATAAAATTACGTGTGTGTATTTAGTTATATAAAAGGTAATTTTTTAATACTCTAAATGAATTCTCGCAAAAGTTAATATGATTTAAAATATTAATTACATACAACTTCTTTTAAAATATGATTTGATTTTTTTTTTACTTATTTATCGTACTATATTCTTTGCAATAAAAAAATATATTTTAAAACTTTCATCTTGCAAAAATGGCCCTCCATTTTTGCTTTAAATACAAGCCTGCAAAATTAATAGCAAAACAACAATAATTTCAATTTAAGAACAATCGTGGATTTACTTGTAAGCAAATCATGCTAGAAACTAGGACAACAAGACTGGGCTCATAATATTTGTGTTTCCCAACTTTTTAATAGTATGGTAATTTTTGCTTTCATAAATTTTGGGTATCGGATAAAATTCAGAAGCCTCAAAATATAATTTTAAAACAAACATAGTTGTTTTCATTATTTTCTTACTGTGACATTATTAATTTTTATTTTAGAAAATAAACATTTTATTTTTTTTTAAAAAAATGCCTAAGCTTTAACAGAGCATATATATAATAAAAAATCATATAACATTACAATACCAGCCAAAAAAATACTAAAATTCTTCCACAACCATGGTTTCATCTATTAACAAATAGATCTTTTCAAGTGAAATTCAACTAAACATATAATATATATACACACAACACTAAAAAGCCTCCCCATCATTCACTTCAAAAACCAACTTCCATTAACATTAAAGAATGTCTTCATGAGATTGATGGCCTCAGATTTAAATAATTTTATCATCAAAGTTTCTTTTACTCTTTTTTCTCAATTCACTTTTTTCATAAAAAAACCCTCTGCATTGTCAAATAATATTTTATGAATTGTTTTCAGTTTATAATTATACAAAACTGAATTTTGATATCTATTTTTAATTTTACTCCTATGAACTTTAACTCATTCATTAAGACTTAACTTATTCTGACATAAATTTTATGATAATTGCAAACTATCCTTCAGGAATAGATTTGCAATCAATTGACTATTTTTAACTATTTAATAATGAATCTGAGATCATCAATCTCATGAAGACATTCTTTGATGGTAAAGGAAGTTAACAATGAGAAGGCTATTTTGGTTTGTGTGTGTATACATATATATATATATATATATATATATATATATATATATATATATATATATTGTATGTTTAATTAAATTTCACTTGAAAAGTTCTATTTGTTAATAGATAAAACCATGGTTGTGGAAGAATTTTAGTAAAATTTTGTGTTTCGGCTAATATTGTAATGTTATATGAATTTCTATTTTATTTATAATTATTAGTATATCATTAGGTAATATTTAATTAGTATATACACATATGAATATTTCAATTCTTCATTCTTAAATATAATGCTTAATCTTTATTGTTATATTTCAACTGCTATAGGAAAGTCACTTTCAGTCTTTTATCATTTTTTTGAGTAAATACTGATAAAAACGGTATATCAACATTTTGATTCTTAATAATAATTATGTATAAAAATATAAAGTATCCTTTAAATAGTTCACTGCAGACTAAAAAATTTTCCTACAGGTCTCATATTACATTATTTATCCAGTTTTTCAATTTCTAAATAAGAAGGATCTGAGCGATTTTTCTTCTTTGCTTTACTTTCTACATAAGAAAAATAAGATAACTCTTTATTGACCAATATGAAATGGCTAGTTGAGTTAACTAAAAACTGATTGATTGCCAGAAAGAAAAATCCTAAGACTGATTAGAATTTAAAAAAAAATAGTTAGGCCAAATTCAAATCTTAAATCCTAGCATTTCTGGAGGATGTACATACTCTTTCCATGAGACCTTAATTTTGAATATCATAATTGTTCATCAAATAATTAAAATATATAATGCCAAAGCATGACAGCTATTTATTAATTATACTATTTTGTTTTTTATATATGTTTGAAAGGATATTAATATTATGTTTAATTATTTGTTTTAAACTGTTGATTTAAACATTGTATTTACAAAATGTACTATTATGTTTTATTTGATGGAAATGCACTTATACTTTCTGCTAATTGTAATTAATTAAAAATTAAAGCTTGTATGATTTCTTTTATTGACTTTTTCTAAGATTCAAGACTTTTCTCACCCATAATTCAATTTATATATTAAATAGTACAAAATATAAAATTCTGGAAATGAAACAGATTATTCACTTTATCATAAATATAAATTAATATTATTTAACTACATCACTTTCATTTTGTATAACAAAATCAAAAATTAAAATAGTCAAAACTCTCCATTTCGTAGAGCCACTCAGTGAAAGCCAGATATGTGATATTAATGGTTTAAAATAAAAAATGGTGCACATGTTTTTGAACTCATTATATATGATGAATTTTGTGTCTAAATTAAATAATCATGAGGCTATATCAATTGAGTTTTGTATTTTTGTCAAGGAAAAAATACACATGAATCTGAAATATACTTACCCTAATTACAATTTGTATTACCACATTTCATTTGCTGTAATTGCACTTATATCTTACCTTATGTAAAGGAAGAAATACACATAAATCTGAAATATGTACTATTACATTTTATTTGATGTAAATGCACTTATACTGAATTTTTTTTATTTTCTAAAATACCTTTAAGACTTTTACTAACAATTCAATTTTACATATGTAAGTTGAATGGAATCTAAAATTGTAAAACTGAGACAGATGATTCAATTATTCTTATATACAGATTAATATCATATAACCAGATCACTTTCATTTTGTATAATAAAGAGTGGATATTATATATATGTACTTATCATATATGATGAATTTTCAACATTAATTTTGTTTCCAAAATACACAATTATGAGATACATTTGAGTTTTATGTCCACATAAAAAAAATAAAGCTCAAATCCAATATATATATATATATAATTATATCATCAACATAGTAGAAAAATGTATTAGAATTGTAATAAAACTTGTAGAATTCTTTTATCCTTACATTCACATTTTTTATTATTGATTTTATTGTATGTTTATGTAAATGATTTATATTTGTATTATGATTAATGTCACTTCACTTAGAACCTGACTTATGTATGTATATATATATATATATATATATATATATATATATATATATATATATATATATATATATATATATATATATATATATATATATATATATGGCATTGGCATTATGTACAATAATTCTACCATATCAGCAAATTCATTATCCACATTTCAGTAACACATGCTTTAAAAAATATTAAATAAAATATTAGAAATACAGAAATTTAAATGTATAATTTCTCATTGAATCATTTTCTTATTTGCACACTCAGCATGCATTCAGTCATGTAATTACCCTTATGTAGATTTATGATTGATCAGCCTTTTCCATACTTGCATTATTCTATTTTTTTTTAATTATTTTTGTTGGTATCTTAATGTATACATTTCTAAAATTAAGCTGAATTATAGATTTGTGCATATAAATTAAAGATGTATATTAAGATAGCCCAGATTCCCAATCTGTGAGATGCAACTTTAAAGGGGGTTTACAAAGTGTTTTGGGGGGTATTTGCCTGTTATTTTTAATTGCATTTATTTTCATAAAAGATATTAACACTCATTAATATCAATACATCTATCAATATTCTAATATGGTTGTAGCATTAGATTTTCAATAAATGAAAGAAAGTGATTAAAATCTACCATAATGAATATTTAAAAAATATTTAAAAGCCTACTGAAATCATACATGTGTATCACTTTACATTGTTTTAATTATTTACTATGGTGGGTTTCCACTTTGACAGATCTTAAATCAATCTCTAAAAATAAAATATAAAATTGCAGTATTATTATTAGAATAAAATTCTAAATTACAAATAAGAAACTAAAAAAAAAAAATCATTTTTAATCAATGTCTTGGAGTTTAAATAACAGACTGTTAAATAAAGGTTCAATCCATATGTTTTGCTAATACTAACATGTTTGCAATGATTTTACTTAACATCATGAAGAAAATAAGTTACTCACTGTTGAACACAGATTAACTATTTTTCTAAAATTTAAACAATGTCAATAAGTTATCATTGGTCTATGTTGTCAGCATTGCTAATATCATTTTCTGATGGAAAATAATTTATTTGATAACTAAGGTACTTATTTATATCAAGTGTATAATTTTAATAAAATAGTGAACCAAATGACTAATGCTTTTTTTTTTTTTAAAAAAAAAAAAAAAAACCATTAGAGAGTGCAAAATTTGTAAAATGCAAATAAATAAATAAAAATATAGAAACATTTTTTTTTTCAAAATAAATTAATTTTATTTATATTTTCAAAAATCAGTTTTTCTATAAAATAAAGTATAAATACTTAGAAGACTGATCTAATATTTAGCTTTACTATTTTGCTCAATAATTGAATAGAAAAGACACTGTGAGATTTGTGCAATAGTGATCTCAGTGCTTAATCTATTAAATTTTCTAACTTCAAATGTTATTTAAAAGCAAAGCATTCAGAACATTCTAAAAAAAAATATGGTTCATTTAACACTGTGAAATTAATCCTAGATATAAGAGAATAGATCATATTAGAAGTGTTATGCAACAGAGAGTAGCAGCAATGCAAACATATGAAGAAACATTAGAAATTATCAAACCAAAAAAAATCTACATGATAAATCTACATGATAAATATGTGACAATTCTGTTCAGTAATATTATTCAGGACATATTTTAGATATGTCCAGTGACATTAACAAGCAGGTTTTGTATAAAATCAAAGTCAACAGATGCAATTTTATATTATCAATTGATTCTGCTCAGAAAATATATTTAATCAGATCAAAGAAGAGTTCCTGATTTGTAATGCACTTGAATATATTTTAGAAAAAATAAATATCTTCAGTAGAAAAATACTTGTGAACTTTGTATGAATGAAGGACTAGCTGTTTGGCCAAAGTAAAGCATACAGGCAAAGTTAAAAGAATTTGCTCCTCAAGCAAAAGGTATTTGCTGCATGACACACTAATATATTTTTGCCAAAAAAAATCATTTTAGCTCCTTTTCAAGAATTACTTGATTATCTAATCAAAATTCAAATTACAACAAATTGAAAATCTCAATATCTGTCAATTTAATGACCTCTATAAAATATAAAAACTGATCATAAATTAATTTCTATGACACTATATCATAGCAGTTGAAAAGAAATTTCAATCATATAAGATGAAATAAAGTTATTCATGGAAGGTCAAAGAAAACTTGATCATAATTATAGTATAAATTAATAATGAAGTTAGGAAGAAAAGACCTGTTACATGGCAGATATTTTAGAATAATTAGATAAGTTAGTCTAAAAAGTTCAGAGAAAAAACATATCCAGTTTAAAGAAATAATTTAGATATTTGTATCCAAATTGCAAAACTAGCATCAAAAAGCTAATCTAGAAACATTGACATATTTAAAAATCTGTCATGTGGTAAAAGAATCTGAAGATAAACTGGATAAAAATCCAAAGAATAAGATTACTGGATTTTCTTGAACAAAAAAAAATTCAGCAGTACCTTCCCAAACTTATAGAAGCTGCTGCACTAATATAAAAATTCTTTGATTACTTGAATAGAGGCAACATTCCAAAGAAAATTCTCAGAACTGTGAAATGTTTTCTCATCAACTAATTCGTGTTATAAAAGATTACTGAATTAGTTCTAATGTGCTACATATAAATAAGATCTAAATATCATCATACTTATTTTTTTAGTTTTATTTTCCATTTACTTTTACATATCTCTGTGAGAATGAAATTTCAATGTTTCTTCATGTCAAAATAATAGTAAGAATTAGAATGAATGCTGAGGATATGAGGTTGTCTTTAACAAACAGTTATTCCCCAATTTTGAAAATTGTTGACAACATGAAAGTGCAAACTATTGTATTAAATATTAGATTATAACAATATTTTGAAAAATCTAGTTTGATGTATTTGTTTTAATCTATTAAAAATGTTCTTTCATACAAAAATGGCAGAGATTAAAGAAGGTCATGATTCAAAAAAGGTTAGAAAACACCCTTATATAAAGGTTGCTTATATCTAAAGTTTAAAGTTTTTGTAAAAAGGCTTCAAAATAAATATAGAATATAGAAAGGCAGCAAATGCCATATGTCAAAAAGAGCTTGCCTTGTATACATTCATGTGCATATATGTATATATTGTAATTTAAATGTTATTAGAGAAAACTCAGTACTTTTTTCCTTATGAAGTTTAGTGCAGTAGTAGTTTCAATGGACTTATAATTTAGAGCACTGGTAGCATAGTAGAGTCAAAAAACTAAAGAATCCTCTATTGATGCTCAGCTAAGTTTTAAAAAGAAGGTTTAGATAATTATATAAAATTATTATCCTCAATCTATCAACTGGATGATCAAATGTTACATAACTTCCCAAGCAACTAAACATGATTATTTTATTTAAACACAGTCAATTAAACATTATTTTTTTTATTATTATGAACAAAATTATTGATGAAATGTGTACTCATATTAATAAAATTGTACACATATTTGCATTATTTGAGTAGTCTAATTTAATAATGTGTATCAACATTTTTAGGATTAAAAAATGATAATTATCGATGTTTTATAAATAATTTACAGACATATCTTACTTTGAATTATAGAAGATAGCTATTGATTTAAATCTCCAAATGCTGATACATACCATAAAGCAAACCACATAAATTAATACAAACATATTTCTCAAATTTGTTTATAATTATAAAGAATTAATGATTAAGTGATATGTCATTAAGAAACAAACCAAAAAAAATATAACAATTCTACTAATAAGAAACTGATTTGCCTAGTATTATTAAAGCAAGAAATTAGATCAATTGAGTGGTATACCTAATTTGCTATGTTTACAATTACATAGTGTTATTATCCATACATTGAATGTTGTTTGAATTTTAATTCATAATAATATAAACCGTTTGAGAAGAATGATTTTTTCTTGACTTTTGCACTTTCCATTCTAAATACATTATAAGTTTAAAATACATAATGCATGTTGTCTAAAAACAGAAACACCAAAATCTATATAATTGGCACATCTATATTGATAAGAATGCTAAAATGCACATATTTCTTCATGTTTCATTATAATATACATTAGTGATAATCTTATTTTTATATCTATTATTTTATATAACACAAATTTTATTCCAGCATGTGAATATTGACTTTACTATTATTCAATAATCTGATATCATCCAGACTATTATATTAAAATTACTAATGCACATTTTTTTAAAATATATATATATATATATATATATATATGAACATTTATTTAACTTCATACTGTATAATTGCTGCACAAAAATCAATTATGCCTTTATTGAACAAAATTTACATACTAACAACTAATAAAAAAAAGTAAAAGAGACAAAAAATGTTAACATACAATGTGAGATGAGTTTACAAACCAATTCATCAATAAAAAATATGTTTAAATAGATTACAAACCATCTACTTATTTAATATCTTATAACATTGCTTTTTAATCTCTTCTGTGGTATGATTTTTCTTTTAAACTCTTAACTAATTTTTCAATTATATCTTTCTAATAAAAATAAATGACAATGAACTTCTTTAGAGCATGTTTGACATAATCATTATAACAGATTGATTCTGCCATTCCAAGCAAAACTATACTCATGTTTACCCAAAATACTTTTTTCACAAGAACTATTACTCTTCATTTGTTTCACATGCCTAATTCAAGTAATAATATATAGATGTATTCTTAAAATTATAGATTTCATATCATTATTTCCATCAAACTGACTGATCTCATCAACTTGCTATTATATTTTCATAATATAACAAACACCTTTAATAAATTAATTTTACCCAGTGTTTTTTATGTTAATGTCATCAAAAGTTCTAATGTTTTACTTTGCCTATTAAAAAGTTATCAAAACATTTAAATGATACTTATTCTTAAGCTGATGACTATCCAAGTTAAGAATTTTTTATTTCATCACTTCCTGATAAAATACATGTTTTTTTTTAAAATTCCTAAAGTAATTTTTTGATACGCTTCATCATTATTTTGTAAAGCATTCTTTGAAATGTTGAGTAGAGCACAACCAGCAGCATATTGTAAATCTTGATAACTATAATCTTCTATTCCAAATACCATTTTTAAATAGTGGAAAATAATATAGGAGTTTTACACACACATATACATTAAAAATTGCCTAATCTATACTAAATAATAAATAAAATAAAAATTTGAATAACATTACTATACTAGCCAAAAAACTAATTTTTTTCCACAACCACCATGATTACATCTATTAACAAATAAATCTTTTCAAGTGAAATTCAACTAAAGACATGATTTGATGTTAAAGGAAGTTAGGTTTAGAAGTGAATGATGAGAAGGCTATTTTGTTTGGTATACATAAATAGCATCTTTAGATGAATTTCACTTAAAAAGATTTATTTGTTAATAGATGAAATCATAATTATGAAATAATTTTAGTAAAGTTCAGTTTTTTTTTTGGCTAGTATTGTAATTTTATATAAATTTTTATTTTATATGCAAATTTCAACAATAAAATGAAAATATCTTGTTTTATTTTCCTGTATAAAAACTGTGTTTATCTTATAAAGAATGAAATGAAGTATAAAAGTTTTATTTAATTGGAAAACCCCATCTTCCATTTTTAAGATAAACAACTAAAAAAACTTAATGGATCCATTTGAAATTACTTATTCCAGAGAATGTAATCTTGGTACAAATGCCTTGTATTTATGTTTTGGGTAGTAAATTGTAGGATTTCATGCTGTATATTTGTAATTTAGACTCAGTGAGTTAAATGTGAAGATATTTAAAACTTCACACTTTCAAACCTAAATGCTTCAGACTGGCATAGAAATATATAGAAAGACAAGTAAAGAAGAGAGTGGTCTGCCCTTTTCTTGTAAAATTCTCTGTCTTGTGTTTACAGTTTGATCACTATTCAGACAGCCATCATAACATGTGATAGGCTGTCAGATAAGTATTATAATAAGTGTGAGAGGTTCACAGCCTTTCAATTTAATTTTAACTGACTATCTGCACTTTATAAAATAAATATTATTTACATACATTACTGCAATTTATACCATCTAAAAACTACTGTGTAGTTAATTAAAGGATTTCACACTGTATGTTTGTAATTTAGACTCAGTGAGTTAAACGTGAAGATATTTAAAGTTTCATGCTTTCAAACCTAAATGCTTTAGACTGGTTTAGATATATAGAAAGACAAGTAAAAAGGAGGGTGGACCACCCTTTTCTTGTAAAATTCTCTATCTTGTATTTGCGGTTTGATCATTATTCAGACAGCCATCATAACATCTGATTGGCTGTCAGATAAGTATTATAATAAGTGTGAGAGGTTTGCAGTCTTTCAATTTAATAACTTAATTTGAAAAATAACAATTTAATATTAGATGATAGATTTGAAATAGATCTATTTCCTTTTTAGAAATGTAAACAATATGAACTTGCTTAAATTTTAAAAAGCTCAGCATATAAACTGTAGTTTTAAATGTAAAAAAAGCCAACATGTAGATAAACATGAATATTATAAATCAAATATTGTTATATTATGCAAACAAATAAACTTAAATATTGGTAAAAAGTATTTATTGTTTGACAATGTACAGTCATATATTATAAGTTATAGAACGTATGGAGCGGACATTAGGAATTTGCCCTGCTCGGTTTCTTTAAGGCCTCCAAGAGAAATCAAAGAGTCTCCTTTTACTTAACAGCAAATTTTCAAGTGATTGTAAAAGACCTAGAAAGATATCACATGTAAAATGAATGAATAAAATAATGAAGTGTGCAAGAATGGTGTGGAGAGAAGAGGCTAGAGATCAACTAAGATGGAATGAACTTGGACAGACCTTCATCCTGAAGTGGATTGATAGTAGTTGAATGAAAATGATGATGATTATAACTTCTAATAAATATGTATATAATATCTAAGCCTAAATTTATATTTGAAATAAAAAAGTTGTATATATTTGCTACAAGTTTTTATGAACTGAAAAATAATGTATCTGTTAGCATTTTTCATAGAAGTAAAAAGTACAGTAAACCTACTCAAAGATAAATAAATTCAGGCAAACAAATAGCAGTGCTTTAAGTAAGAATATGTAAGTTTTTATTTAGAAAAGTTTATCTTCAATAGTTAATACTTTAATATATATATTTGTTTTATAAATAATTAATGTACATTTGTCTACATTCATTCATTTATACTTTTTAAAAAAAATAGCACAAATATCTAAATTAATTATAACAGAATATACAATATGTAATTTAGTTTTTAAAAAATAGCCTTAAGCCATAAATTTGAACAAATGCTGTAAACTTATAATCACATTTATTTATTCTAAAAATGGTTTAGTTTTAATAAAATGTTTAATTTATGCGTAAGTAAACGGTACAACTACTATGATTAATATACGATAGTTGAAAAATTTTTTTCTTTCTCTCCCATTTTCAGTCTATAAGTATGTGCATATATATATACTGTTTGAAAAATATATTACAGTATAGATCAAGATAAAATTATTCATTAAGAATGATCATCTAATAATTCCGCAAAACATAAAATACACGGTATATTAATTATTCTAATATTAAGATGAATATCTGAATGACAATCATCTAAACTGTCAAGTGTTTAAACCCACCAGTGCCCTACCCTCTATTAAAAGAGAAACTATTATCTATTACCTTTTAACAATTATAAATTGTGTTTATGCCTAATAAAGATTTTACAATTTAATAATAAATTGCTCGATAAAATTTTTCATTATTTATCACATTTCACATAACGCACAATTGAGTAATTAAGCTACTGCAGGTTCATAGATTGGAAATTCAAAACATCCCTTATTTAGAATGCACAAACTCAGGCAAAATATTAGGGCATAATTTAAAAATATAATAGCAATTTTCGAAATTATTACATTACATATTTAGGTGTAAATATCAAAAAGATTGTTTAGTTATAATAAGTCATTCAATACTTTCTAAACTTAAAAGAAAATATATTAAATGTTTAAATAATACAGCCTTATTATATACCTGTATCAATATATGCAATATATAGGGTATATGGGCACATATTTTTACACGACCCACCACTCACCACTCTATCTCATATTACTGATATGTCGAAAAGATAAATAATCACCAATATACGTATTTTATGCTAAACCAGCTATCATCAGTTGGTGTAATGTTAAATTTGAAATTATTGAGTACAAATAAAATACTAGTATAACTTCATGTTAGACGAAATAATGATCAAATGTACAGAAAAATTCAACGAACAAAGAATAGAAACAATATTTAGCTTATAAACATGAAAATTCTAAACCAGTTGCCAATTCTTTGTCTAACCAGTTATTTTTTCATGCAAATTAACTTGTATTTATTTAAACTATACCTTTATGTACACTTTTTAAATAAATATATGATATATAGTTTCTCGGTATTCTTAGTTAGAAAATAAATGAAGGTTGTAAAATATGCTTAAACTCTCACCCTCCAAAAATTGGCAAACCTTTCTTATTATTTCTTTATGAGAGCTTGATGGAGAAACATTTGCTATACAGTGGTTATTTAAAAAAAAAAAAATGAATTTTTTAGGGCTTTTTAATAGTACATTATTAAGACCTATACAATATTTAAATATAAACACTTAATCAACCGAATTATACATAACTCGAAATAATACACAACTAGTTTGTATACAATTTAATTTAATATCAAATCGATTTTCGTTTACAAATAAACCTTCTCAAGATGCCATTTTTAAAAACGAAAATCATTTTGATGATATTAAATTAAATTGTATACAAATCAGTGGTCTATTATTTTGAGTTATGTATAATTTGATGGATTAAGTGTTTATAAATTTGTTTAACAACATTATGGTCATATAAGTTACAGGAAAATGATTATAAGAAACGAAATACTTAAATATATATCTATTCAATTTTATTGTGCTACAGTTTGAATTAAATATTATTTCTATAAAAATTTGCTCTCATTTATCTTTTTTTTAAAAAAAAAATCAGTTATGATGAATGAAGAACCTCCTGTATTTTTGTTTTAATATGCTGTTAACTTTTTTAAAATTTATTTTGCTTAAAGCTCCAATTTATGGAATATTTCTTAAGTTCTTAGCTGTCAGTGTAATATGCCTCTTCAAATATTTTGTCATTTACAACTATTTTCTAAATCAATTAGTTTATAACATTCCAGATTTCAAAATGTTTGGCTATTCTAACAAATTGAATTTTCTGAATATTCAAATTTGTTTCGGCAATAAATATCCTACTGTATTTATACACACACAAATATATATATATATGTTATTTCGATAGTATAATAGTAATGTATTTGCTAAGCAAAAAAGTCTATCTCAAAGTAGGATACAAGCCAAAAACACGCCTTCAATGAATTAAAAAACTTGATGGCTAAAGCTAAGACATTAATCATCAAAATTCTATAAAAGAATTGGTTCTTATAACTAATACTTCTCCAATAAGTATAAGCTCAATATTAGCCCACAGTAATGAATAAAAGGATTGAGCCATCCATTACTTTTACATCTTGCATCCCAATGAAAATTGAAAAAAAAAAAAAAGATAAAAAGGCATTGGCATTACTGTGGGTACCAAAATGTTTTATCAGTATATATGTTTTAACGATCCAAACGAAGTGGTAGATCGCATCGCACCGCACCGCACTACCAAAGGGCGCCATCTAGGCATTTGAGCCTAGAAAATTTATAAAGTAGGCAGATACGCGCTGTTAGGATTCCACTTTATTTACATATTTAGATCGTTAGCCCATTGTCACTAGCTCAGTGGAGACGCTGAGATAAAAAAAATCTATAAATTTAGATATACATATAAAAAAATAATAAAAGCCACTGCCAGAAATTAACACATAAAAATATTTATTTACGCATATATAAAATAATACTAAACCCGAGGAAGAAGTTTAACATTTAGGTTTTATATTCTTATTATGCTTTAATTTTACATTTATATAAATTTCAATGATTTTAATTTTGTTTTATTTAGATTGTCAAGTATGAATAGACTACGTGGATCGGCATTTGAAAAGAAAACATTCTATCCCTATTTAACCCTCCCTTAATATAACTTTACAAATCCATATAGCCATTCACGCCCGACTTAATTTTAACATTTATATACGTTCGCAACAGATTTATTTAACACAATGTTGGGTATAGATCGATTACACAGATTCCACGGTCAAAAACATTTCAAATAAACATAAACGATCAAAATACAAAATTATTGATACCGACAATCGCAGAGGGAAACTTATAAGTAACCCAATAGTATTCAACCGTAAGATACTTGCGTTGTCACCAATAACTTAAAAGACATCCGAATAAATACATTTCGATACTCACCGTAAGGTATCATTATTTATCGAATGTCTATATATTTTGATCAAATATGAAAACCAAAATATAATTAACCGCAAACAAATCCATGCAAGCGTCTATAACCAACTTTAAATTTAACCATTTAAAATTTAACAATAAATATTAATACAATAACTAACAAATGGAAATGATTTTTTTTTATCAAACGCATGCATATATATAAAATTCCACATTATAAATTTAGTTGACACATAAGTCAGAGAACAGTTCCTTTTTATAAAATTAAATTTATCAATCTTTAAAGTTCTTAATTAATGTTCAGTTTTTCAACAATTGTTCATTTCTATTGCTTACGGTAGAGAAGTCCATGTCCCGTTGGCAATTCCCATGCAGACTTTCCTGGAAGACCGGTCTGATGTTTTGGAGGTGGCAGTTGCTGGTCCTGTCCTGGTATCACAGTCTTTGCATTTTTAAATCAGTGAGGGAGGACGGCAAGTGCGTCTTGCCTCCAGACCCACCAAAATCAAGTTGGAAAAAAGCAAGCTCTCTTTGCCAATATTTTTTTCTCTTTTATATTATCCACCAGGATTCACTGAACAAAACGTCACTGCTCTGTTTTTCCGTTCTGGTCCGAGCCAAGGCCCAGTGCTTCCATTTGTCAAGCTAAATTCCTTTCTTCTCTTATCTACCTTTCCATCTGACTTTTTAATTAAACAGTTTTTAAACAATTAACAAACAATCATTTCCATTTATAGATTACAGGAATTAATTAATACCTGTTTTTTTATTTTAACTTACGTTATTTTTTTTTTTTAAAATACTTTTATAAATCTTTTTTTTATAAAAAACACATTCAAATACCTTTTTTTTTTTTTATTTATCAAAAAACTACTTTTAAAGTTTAACATCTGTGCGAATGTATATACGTATAACAAACATTTTTAATTTTAGCGTTTAGTTTTTTTTTTACTTCTATTTTTAATACACTTATTTTTATATGCGAACTTACAAGTTTTTTATTTTAAATTAATGTAACGACATATTTATATATCGTTACATATCAGTAAACTTCCTCAAAAAAAATAAAAACATTAAAAAAAAAAAAAATAGAATTTACTTAGTGTTAGTAATTACGTTATACAAATTTGTTATATATGAAATTTCAAAAGGACAAAACTTTTTTTTTTTTTTTTTTTAAAAGACAAAACAGTAATTACACATATAATGATAAAAAAAAAAGTTGACTGATGATTCCTTAGTACCAGCTAAATTTCTGCCCCCTCCCTTCCAAGTTTCGTTTCTCCTACCTTTAAATATTATTTAGGCAAGTTAAACGATTAAATTTTACACAAGACTTTTTTTTTAAAAAAAAAATTATGATTTATATTTATTAATTACGTTTTATTTATTACTTTTTTTATTCCTCGTATTTCTCTTTACATATGCGCAATTTTTCTTACTGGCAGTACCTTTTTACACAAAATTTAAACTATAACTTTACTTTAATACAAAACATATATCTATATAATTTTCCGAAAAAATTTACGGGCATGATTCCCATTTAAAATTCTCAGGGCACTCGTGTTTATTTAAGATAGGAAATTTCAGCATCAATTCCCCTTCTCAGGGTCAATTTCTGAGGTAAGGCCACACTTGGGACGCCATTTTAACGATCCAAACGAAGTGGTAGATCGCATCGCACCGCACCGCACTACCAAAGGGCGCCATCTAGGCATTTGAGCCTAGAAAATTTATAAAGTAGGCAGATACGCGCTGTTAGGATTCCACTTTATTTACATATTTAGATCGTTAGCCCATTGTCACTAGCTCAGTGGAGACGCTGAGATAAAAAAAAAATCTATAAATTTAGATATACATATAAAAAAATAATAAAAGCCACTGCCAGAAATTAACACATAAAAATATTTATTTACGCATATATAAAATAATACTAAACCCGAGGAAGAAGTTTAACATTTAGGTTTTATATTCTTATTATGCTTTAATTTTACATTTATATAAATTTCAATGATTTTAATTTTGTTTTATTTAGATTGTCAAGTATGAATAGACTACGTGGATCGGCATTTGAAAAGAAAACATTCTATCCCTATTTAACCCTCCCTTAATATAACTTTACAAATCCATATAGCCATTCACGCCCGACTTAATTTTAACATTTATATACGTTCGCAACAGATTTATTTAACACAATGTTGGGTATAGATCGATTACACAGATTCCACGGTCAAAAACATTTCAAATAAACATAAACGATCAAAATACAAAATTATTGATACCGACAATCGCAGAGGGAAACTTATAAGTAACCCAATAGTATTCAACCGTAAGATACTTGCGTTGTCACCAATAACTTAAAAGACATCCGAATAAATACATTTCGATACTCACCGTAAGGTATCATTATTTATCGAATGTCTATATATTTTGATCAAATATGAAAACCAAAATATAATTAACCGCAAACAAATCCATGCAAGCGTCTATAACCAACTTTAAATTTAACCATTTAAAATTTAACAATAAATATTAATACAATAACTAACAAATGGAAATGATTTTTTTTTATCAAACGCATGCATATATATAAAATTCCACATTATAAATTTAGTTGACACATAAGTCAGAGAACAGTTCCTTTTTATAAAATTAAATTTATCAATCTTTAAAGTTCTTAATTAATGTTCAGTTTTTCAACAATTGTTCATTTCTATTGCTTACGGTAAAGAAGTCCATGTCCCGTTGGCAATTCCCACGCAGACTTTCCTGGAAGACCGGTCTGATGTTTTGGAGGTGGCAGTTGCTGGTCCTGTCCTGGTATCACAGTCTTTGCATTTTTAAATCAGTGAGGGAGGACGGCAAGTGCGTCTTGCCTCCAGACCCACCAAAATCAAGTTGGAAAAAAGCAAGCTCTCTTTGCCAATATTTTTTTCTCTTTTATATTATCCACCAGGATTCACTGAACAAAACGTCACTGCTCTGTTTTTCCGTTCTGGTCCGAGCCAAGGCCCAGTGCTTCCATTTGTCAAGCTAAATTCCTTTCTTCTCTTATCTACCTTTCCATCTGACTTTTTAATTAAACAGTTTTTAAACAATTAACAAACAATCATTTCCATTTATAGATTACAGGAATTAATTAATACCTGTTTTTTTATTTTAACTTACGTTATTTTTTTTTTTTTTTAAAATACTTTTATAAATCTTTTTTTTATAAAAAACACATTCAAATACCTTTTTTTTTTTTTATTTATCAAAAAACTACTTTTAAAGTTTAACATCTGTGCGAATGTATATACGTATAACAAACATTTTTAATTTTAGCGTTTAGTTTTTTTTTTACTTCTATTTTTAATACACTTATTTTTATATGCGAACTTACAAGTTTTTTTATTTTAAATTAATGTAACGACATATTTATATATCGTTACAATGTGGAATATAATTTAAATTACGGCACATATCCACAATATTCCTCATGCTATATGCTGAGTGCGTTTTATTTCTTGAATACTTACAATTTCATAAGTATTTGAGTTTAATCCACAGTCTTATTCATTCATTTCACATGTGGTCTCTTTATAATCCTTTCACAATCTCTAAGAATAGTTTAAAATTCAATTATTCTATTGTTGTTTCAACCTCTTAAATTTTTCAATGACACCAATAGGATTTGTTTATTTTTTCACCCACATATTTTGCTTTCAATCTCTCCTTGTTAGTTCCAAGATGAACCTCTCTATATTTCTGTGTAGTCAGCAATCTCTATATTGCTCTTCTAATAAGGGTCTTGCTTTTGGATGCCATGTAAAATGTTTTCAAGCATATATAAAAAAAAAAATTCAAATATGAACCCTTTTACAAAAAGCACTCAATTTGATTCTGCGATTAATAATCTGACAAAAGAATATTTATTTAGTTATTACTTATAAAAGAAGTGAATGAATTTACATTAGACCTCAAAGTCCTTTTAGTTTCAAAAATAACTTTATTAATAAAAAATAATTGATTATCTAAGAATATGTGAATACATTGTCTTTCTTGGTAAGAAGTTCTAACATCCTAATTGAGAATCTGTAATGGATCTAAAATTTAATCCCCTGGAGAATCTCTAATGGAAATGCTAGTATCAAATTTTGTGTGTGATTGTTTATGTCTTAGGTGATTTTTGGTATTTGAAAGAGATTCCATGTCTCATTATAGAGGAATTTTGAAGACAGGATAAGGTCTTTACTTTTTAACTTATTAAGGTGATCGATAAATATGACATCCTGATTTGGAGGTGGGAAGGTGAAGATTAGTTTGCAACGAACACTCCAGATTGTATGAACTAAAAACAATGAAAGTCTAATGAAAGGAAATTGTCTACTTTGTAAGGAGTCTTTCAATGATAGAATTTTGTAAAAGTCAATGCTCAAACTTTGCGATATTAGCAATCTAATGCCTACCAGCCGAGGGCATGATTTAATAATATGGTCAAAAGTATCCTCTTGAGTCTTGCAGAGCAGGCATATTGGATCAATATTATTTAGATATTTCTTGAAGTGTAAAAAGTGATTAGTATGCATGGCATTTTGATTTACCTTAATTAAGAAGATAAGAAATTTGGGTTCTAATTTAAGGAATTTAAATAAAGAGGTGATTTTGTGATTGTTGATTCCTAAGGGGTGCAAAATTAGATGTGCATCCCATATAGAAATTTTGGAGTTGAAAGTGGTATTGGTGATTATCTGATATTGGTTGAGATACTGAAGAATAACATCAAGCCAGGAGTTGTTATGAGGTGGTGGTTTGTCAGTTGGGTGTATTACTTCTGAAGTAATGAAGTTGCCATGTTTTAAAACCAAGTTATAAATCAGGGTATGGGATTTCTGATAGTATAAGGATAGAATAGAATGCAATGACATACCATTCACTTTACGATGGAGTTGCATCCCCGTGCATCCCCGCCATACTTATGGAATTTTATTTTCCCTTTCCAGAGGAGTTGGGAGCATTGTCTATTGATCTTTCTTATGAATGATTTTGTTAATGTGATTATGGGAAGATAATAAGCAATTTTGGACTTTCATATTGAGAAGTGATACTTTCCCTTGTAGTGAAAGGTATACTCTAGAGAGTGTTTGGACTAGTTGAATTGTAGAGTTCAGGAGAGAATTCTGGATATGCTTGGACATAGATGTTTGAGACATGTAAATAGGAAAACCAAGGAAGGCCTGGCGCATGGCCAGAAATTTAGAGCTGATTTTCTTTCCCGTTAAGATTTTCCATGAGGCTGATTTATCTGGATTGAATTTTAACTGTGATTCATTTAAGAATTTGTTTATTATGTAATATAGTGTTGATAGATGTTTTTGATCTGGGAGTATGATGAGGATGTCATCCATATAAGTGAATAAATTAATTAATTTTCTGAGTCGAGGAATGTATACTCCTGGGAGAGAGTTTTCTATCTCCCTTAAAAGAGGATTCAAATAGCAAATGAATAACAAGACACTCAAAGGTGATCCTTGTGGCAGTGAAATGTTGGGTAGAAAACCATTTGTGTATGTACCATTTAATGTAATGTGAACCTGACGATTGTAAAGCAAGTTCTCAATAATGCGTATGATTTGAAACGGAATGTCCAGGTTATTAAGGATTGAGAGGAGGACGTCAATGTTGATTGAATTGAACGCTTCAGAGATGTCAAGCTGCACTGCTATTGGTCTTGACATTCTATTTTTCCTGATGTGATGAAGTAGGGTCTTTACCTCCCCCATAGCTGTGAGGGCAGAAGATCCCTTTCTGGCAAATTGGTACTGTGAAATATTGTCTAGTATCTTGTGTTGAATTTTTTCTTTGATGACCCCCTCAATAACTATAATTAGAATGGGGGTCATGGAAATGGGTCTAATGCTGTTTATGCTTGAAGGATCTTTGTTCTTTTTTAAAAAAAGGGACCAGGGCTACTGGATATAAATGCATGATTTCTTTTGTTTCCATTGAAAGATGGTTAATCATTTTCATTAGTATCGGAATTGTGAAGTGATCAAGGTGTAATAGTAGGAATTTAGGGATGGCATGCATCCCAGGATGTACATTATCAGCTAAGGAATAGAGGCAGTTTTTGAGGTCTGCATGAGTTATGTCATGGCTATCTAGGTTAGAGGGCTTGAGTTGGTCTTTGTTAGTTGAATTTGTGACCTTTTGTAAGCGATTTTTAAAATGCATTGCGATTTGAGTAATCATCTGGTGGCCTATTATATGACTACCATCTATGTTAAGTGAGGCTGGGGTAATGTTCTTTCTGTGAGCTCCTAATGCCCATCTCAAGTAGCCCCTGGTCCAGCAGTGTTGGCCCAAAAGAAAATTCTGGGCTCTTTTGACTGAAATGTATTCAGCAATGGATATCTGTTTTTCTCTGTATTTTGCTTTGAGTGAAAATAGTTCATCTATATGTAGTGGATCAGTAGAGCAATTCTTAATTTCTCTATTTATCTTGTCAAGTTCATTCATTAGGATGGTAGGGCCTTTGTTGCCTTTAGTGTAATGTAAAATTAGAGATTGAAGTATGCCAACAAAGGCAAACCAAGCCTCCTCAGGATGGGTGTTTAGTATATCTATTTTGAAGAAGAGGATATAGGCCTCGGATATAATGGCTTCAATGGCAAAGGCTTTTGTTAGCATTTTAATCATTTGATTTAAGACCAGAGGTTTAAAGTTATCAATGGTTGTTTAGACCATTAGTGCATGATGGTCTAAAAAAGAAACCAGTTGTAAAGAGGCATCTATGTTGTGATGTAGGTCTAATGTATAAAACATTAGATCTATGAGAGTTTTATACCTTCTGTTGTAAAATGAATATGCTTGCTGAGGGAAAAAACCTCTCCCATTAATGAACCCATGAGAAGATGTAGGTATTTATTAGTAAAGGTTTCATAGGAGGTGTTAAAATCCCCAAGTATGATTGCTGGAGTGCTGCTGTTGGAAGTAAGCATATTGATGGTGTTTATTATTTGGAAGTATGTATGATGGCAGTTTGGAGTATATATATAAAAGGCATTTAACAAGCTGGTGCCATATGTGAGATTTAAGCAAATTATAGTCTTATCTAGGTAAGTAATTTTAAATTTGTTGGGGGGGGATTATTATTAATTATGATCCCCAC
>JAQFVV010008731.1:0-23761 GCA_028023455.1 Epiperipatus broadwayi | reverse complement strand
TATATATATATATATATATATATATATATATATATATATATATATATATATATATATATATATATATATATATATATATATATATATATATATATATATATATATATATATATGATGCATAATACAAAGTCTCTGAAATCTTCTTACAGTTATGTCCACAATAAAATAAAGAAATTACTGTGAAAATAATAAAGAAACAAAATATATTGTACATATATTTTTTTCAATCAATTTGTAATTTAAATTGATATTTATTGTAAGTATTAACATAAAATCTTAGAATATATTTATGTAAATTAAAGATCAAACATATTTATTACACTTTTGAAAAAAAATGTTTTACTTAAAATACAGATACACAAAGAAACCTTATTATGATTTTGTTTTATTCTAAATAATAATGTGGAATCATGAATTACCTTTTTCTCAATAAAAATTAGATATAAAAGTTTTTAGTCTAAAAATTAACAATTTAAAAATATAAATAAAATGTATATTTTTAAAATTATATGCATCACCTAGTTTCTGATGTAGTAGAACATCAGGGAAAGACTTCTCTCATATTCTGTCAGAAGTATGGAAAAATACTTAAACTTCTGATACTTTTTCGTTCTTTGCCAATTAGCTAACAATTACTAGATATTTATTAATTAACAAATATTGCATATATAGATAAGTTGATTAAAAATAAATTTACATTAAATTTATTTTTCAGTTAATTTCTGGCGATAATCTAAAATTGTTATCTGGTTCATAGTCACACTGGACTAGAACAAAAACGGTTCTAACTATGAACTTTATAGCTGATAAACGTATAATATATATATATATGCAGACAACATTATGAAACTTTGGACTGATTATTTATATAAAAAACAAAACAATCTGTAAATGTACTAAGATTAAAGCAATTTTTTAAAAATTATATAACAAATTTCATAAAAGGAAATATATATATGGCCATGATTTTATTTAAATAAAAGAAAAATAATTTTCTATAAATGATTAATGCAATGTTGACTATCAATATTTATTAGATCATTTAAAATTTCTTAATCAAATATTGTATGCAGAGTATTTTTGTCAAAGCTAGACAGAAGTTTATTACAGTAAACTTTAGCATATACTCATGGTAACTTAAAAGACCAGGGTCTTATATAAATGAAATATATTGCATTACTTATTTTCCAAACCATTTTTCTATTTTACATCTCATTAAAAGAAACATAAAATAAAGATTTTATATACGAGATTATCAATTCATGAAAGGTTTAAAAGTATAGACCATAGTTCTTTGTGCATGTTAGATATTGCATAATAACTTAAAGATAACCCAAAAATGTGTGATCATATTTTTGTATAATAAGATGGTCCATAAGCAAATGTGTTAAAAATAGTATATATATATAGATAATTAAACTTAGTGTATTATATTAATTATTGATTGATGATATTAAGAGTTAAAGAATTAAAGAAATATTAAAATACATTGCACATACATGTACACACACATATATAAATATTTTGTTTATTCTACTTTTTTTTACAGTACAGTAACTCTTTTAACTTCAATGTGAAATTTTGCTTTTTTTTTTTTATTCTTTACTGAATATTTAATGCTTATCCTTATTTTTTGCAATCTTTTTTAGAAGTTTCTTTCCACCAAAGTTACAAAAATATAATTCATGTCTTCTAGTTTTTTTTAACAACAATTCATGTAAAAAGGAAAAGTGATGAAAGCCTATCAGGAAAAGGTAATCAATCAATAAATAAAAGAGAGAAGGGAAAAAAAAATTGTAACTTTTTTAAGTGCTTATATTTAAATATATATTTCTGTGTTATGTAGATATACAAATGAATGTGCAGAAGTTTATTTTTATTATCTTTATTTATTAACATTACTTTACATTTTAGATAAAATAATAAAGGTTAATTAAAACAAAATTATTCAAATATTTAAATAATAGTTTTAAAAAAGTTTTTTTTAAAAAAATATTAATATTAATATAATTATTTTCTCATGGTAGACAAAAGATTTCTCTCGTCTCGTTTTCAATATATCACACCAGAAAACTTTCTTATTCCATTCATTTTTCTCACAAACGGTCTTTTCTAAGTGTTTTACAATCTCTTAGGTTAATACATTGTACATGCTTACCCCTGCTTTATATATGTAATATATGCGGGATTCGAACTCAGACTTTCACACGACCCCCAACTCTCAGTGCCATCTCATATTTCTGACTCACCTACCTGATCACACACATGTTAAAATATGTGATCATGTGTGTCAGCAATATAAGATGGCACTGATAATTGTGAGTCATGTGAAAGTCTGAGTTCGAATCTCTTAGGTTGTAATTTAAAACTTCATTTGATAATCAATTATCATTTCTTATTCTTCTAATTATTTCAAAGGTATCAGTGATAGCTGTTTGTTTATTCACTTGTGTTTATTGTTAGTCTTGATATATATATATATATATATGATCAATAGATGGCGTCTTTACCAAAACCGCCGAAACAAGTGTAAAATATTTTTACATAAACGCAAAAGGAGTCAGAATTAACTACCTCTTTCATTTTGCTCACCTCCAGATCAGCTGATTTCAAGCTGGTTTGCTTTCGTCAGTGGAAGGATAGAGCTATAGAAACTAGGTCTAAAGACTGACTCTCAAGCGTTTATGCAAAACGTTTATATCAGTTTGCAAGCATGAATTTTTCAGACCGGTAAAGTCTTCAAACTCAGCCTAGCAAGCTAGATATCTATATGGGTCTGATCTCAGTTCAGTTTCACCACATAGTCAAAGTCTCTGCAATATATATCATTGCAAGAAAACTTTAAAGGTACATTTATGAAAAATAAAAACAAGTTAGTCAGGTAACTTGCTATCACTTGTTATTTATGATCAATAGATGGCGTCTTTAACAAAACCGCCGAAACAAGTGTAAAATATTTTTTACATAAACGCAAAAGGAGTCAGAATTAACTACCTCTTTCATTTTGCTCACCTCCAGATCAGCTGATTTCAAGCTGGTTTCCTTTCGTCAGTGGAAGGATAGAGCTATAGAAACTAGGTCTAAAGACTGACTCTCAAGCGTTTATGCAAAACGTTTATATCAGTTTGCAAGCATGAATTTTTCAGACCGGTAAAGTCTTCAAACTCAGCCTAGCAAGCTAGATATCTATATGGGTCTGATCTCAGTTCAGTTTCACCACATAGTCAAAGTCTCTGCAATATATATCATTGCAAGAAAACTTTAAAGGTACATTTATGAAAAACAAAAACAAGTTAGTCAGGTAACTTGCTATCACTTGTTATTTATGATCAATAGATGGTGTCTTTACCAAAACCGCCGAAACAAGTGTAAAATATTTTTACATAAACGCAAAAGGAGTCAGAATTAACTACCTCTTTCATTTTGCTCACCTCCAGATCAGCTGATTTCAAGCTGGTTTGCTTTCGTCAGTGGAAGGATAGAGCTATAGAAACTAGGTCTAAAGACTGACTCTCAAGCGTTTATGCAAAACATTTATATCAGTTTGCAAGCATGAATTTTTCAGACCGGTAAAGTCTTCAAACTCAGCCTAGCAAGCTAGATATCTATATGGGTCTGATCTCAGTTCAGTTTCACCACATAGTCAAAGTCTCTGCAATATATATCATTGCAAGAAAACTTTAAAGGTACATTTATGAAAAATAAAAACAAGTTAGTCAGGTAACTTGCTATCACTTGTTATTTATGATCAATAGATGGCGTCTTTACCAAAACCGCCGAAACAAGTGTAAAATATTTTTATCCTTCCACTGACGAAAGCAAACCAGCTTGAAATCAGATGATCTGGAGGTGAGCAAAATGAAAGAGGTAGTTAATTCTGACTCCTTTTGCGTTTATGTAAAAATATTTTACACTTGTTTCGGCGGTTTTGGTAAAGATGCCATCTATTGATCATAAATAACAAGTGATAGCAAGTTACCTGACTAACTTGTTTTTATTTTTCATAAATGTACCTTTAAAGTTTTCTTGCAATGATATATATTGCAGAGGCTTTGACTATGTGGTGAAACTGAACTGAGATCAGACCCATATAGATATCTAGCTTGCTAGGCTGAGTTTGAAGACTTTACCCGTCTGAAAAATTCATGCTTGCAAACTGATATAAACGTTTTGCATAAACGCTTGAGAGTCAGTCTTTAGACCTAGTTTCTATAGCTCTATCCTTCCACTGACGAAAGCAAACCAGCTTGAAATCAGCTGATCTGGAGGTGAGCAAAATGAAAGAGGTAGTTAATTCTGACTCCTTTTGTGTTTATGTAAAAATATTTTACACTTGTTTCGGCAGTTTTGGTAAAGACGCCATCTATTGATCATAAATAACAAGTGATAGCAAGTTACCTGACTAACTTGTTTTTATTTTTCATAAATGTACCTTTAAAGTTTTCTTGCAATGATATATATTGCAGAGACTTTGACTATGTGGTGAAACTGAACTGAGATCAGACCCATATAGATATCTAGCTTGCTAGGCTGAGTTTGAAGACTTTACCGGTCTGAAAAATTCATGCTTGCAAACTGATATAAACGTTTTGCATAAACGCTTGAGAGTCAGTCTTTAGACCTAGTTTCTATAGCTCTATCCTTCCACTGACGAAAGCAAACCAGCTTGAAATCAGCTGATCTGGAGGTGAGCAAAATGAAAGAGGTAGTTAATTCTGACTCCTTTTGCGTTTATGTAAAAATATTTTACACTTGTTTCGGCGGTTTTGGTAAAGACGCCATCTATTGATCATAAATAACAAGTGATAGCAAGTTACCTGACTAACTTGTTTTTATTTTTCATAAATGTACCTTTAAAGTTTTCTTGCAATGATATATATTGCAGAGACTTTGAGTATGTGGTGAAACTGAACTGAGATCAGACCCATATAGATATCTAGCTTGCTAGGCTGAGTTTGAAGACTTTACCGGTCTGAAAAATTCATGCTTGCAAACTGATATAAACGTTTTGCATAAACGCTTGAGAGTCAGTCTTTAGACCTAGTTTCTATAGCTCTATCCTTCCACTGACGAAAGCAAACCAGCTTGAAATCAGCTGATCTGGAGGTGAGCAAAATGAAAGAGGTAGTTAATTCTGACTCCTTTTGCGTTTATGTAAAAATATTTTACACTTGTTTCGGCGGTTTTGGTAAAGACGCCATCTATTGATCATAAATAACAAGTGATAGCAAGTTACCTGACTAACTTGTTTTTGTTTTTCATAAATGTACCTTTAAAGTTTTCTTGCAATGATATATATTGCAGAGACTTTGACTATGTGGTGAAACTGAACTGAGATCAGACCCATATAGATATCTAGCTTGCTAGGCTGAGTTTGAAGACTTTACCGGTCTGAAAAATTCATGCTTGCAAACTGATATAAACGTTTTGCATAAACGCTTGAGAGTCAGTCTTTAGACCTAGTTTCTATAGCTCTATCCTTCCACTGACGAAAGCAAACCAGCTTGAAATCAGCTGATCTGGAGGTGAGCAAAATGAAAGAGGTAGTTAATTCTGACTCCTTTTGCGTTTATGTAAAAATATTTTACACTTGTTTCGGTGGTTTTGGTAAAGACGCCATCTATTGATCATAAATAACAAGTGATAGCAAGTTACCTGACTAACTTGTTTTTATTTTTCATAAATGTACCTTTAAAGTTTTCTTGCAATGATATATATTGCAGAGACTTTGACTATGTGGTGAAACTGAACTGAGATCAGACCCATATAGATATCTAGCTTGCTAGGCTGAGTTTGAAGACTTTACCGGTCTGAAAAATTCATGCTTGCAAACTGATATAAACGTTTTGCATAAACGCTTGAGAGTCAGTCTTTAGACCTAGTTTCTATAGCTCTATCCTTCCACTGACGAAAGCAAACCAGCTTGAAATCAGCTGATCTGGAGGTGAGCAAAATGAAAGAGGTAGTTATTTCTGACTCCTTTTGCGTTTATGTAAAAATATTTTACACTTGTTTCAGCGGTTTTGGTAAAGACGCCATCTATTGATCATAAATAACAAGTGATAGCAAGTTACCTGACTAACTTGTTTTTGTTTTTCATAAATGTACCTTTAAAGTTTTCTTGCAATGATATATATTGCAGAGACTTTGACTATGTGGTGAAACTGAACTGAGATCAGACCCATATAGATATCTAGCTTGCTAGGCTGAGTTTGAAGACTTTACCGGTCTGAAAAATTCATGCTTGCAAACTGATATAAACGTTTTGCATAAACGCTTGAGAGTCAGTCTTTAGACCTAGTTTCTATAGCTCTATCCTTCCACTGGCGAAAGCAAACCAGCTTGAAATCAGCTGATCTGGAGGTGAGTAAAATGAAAGAGGTAGTTAATTCTGACTCCTTTTGCGTTTATGTAAAAATATTTTACACTTGTTTCAGGCGGTTTTGGTAAAGACGCCATCTATTGATCATAAATAACAAGTGATAGCAAGTTACCTGACTAACTTGTTTTTATTTTTCATAAATGTACCTTTAAAGTTTTCTTGCAATGATATATATTGCAGAGACTTTGACTATGTGGTGAAACTGAACTGAGATCAGACCCATATAGATATCTAGCTTGCTAAGCTGAGTTTGAAGACTTTACCGGTCTGAAAAATTCATGCTCGCAAACTGATATAAACGTTTTGCATAAACGCTTGAGAGTCAGTCTTTAGACCTAGTTTCTATAGCTCTATCCTTCCACTGACGAAAGCAAACCAGCTTGAAATCAGCTGATCTGGAGGTGAGCAAAATGAAAGAGGTAGTTATTTCTGACTCCTTTTGCGTTTATGTAAAAATATTTTACACTTGTTTCGGCGGTTTTGGTAAAGACGCCATCTATTGATCATAAATAACAAGTGATAGCAAGTTACCTGACTAACTTGTTTTTATTTTTCATAAATGTACCTTTAAAGTTTTCTTGCAATGATATATATTGCAGAGACTTTGACTATGTGGTGAAACTGAACTGAGATCAGACCCATATAGATATCTAGCTTGCTAGGCTGAGTTTGAAGACTTTACCGGTCTGAAAAATTCATGCTTGCAAACTGATATAAACGTTTTGCATAAACGCTTGAGAGTCAGTCTTTAGACCTAGTTTCTATAGCTCTATCCTTCCACTGACGAAAGCAAACCAGCTTGAAATCAGCTGATCTGGAGGTGAGTAAAATGAAAGAGGTAGTTAATTCTGACTCCTTTTGCGTTTATGTAAAAATATTTTACACTTGTTTCGGCGGTTTTGGTAAAGACGCCATCTATTGATCATAAATAACAAGTGATAGCAAGTTACCTGACTAACTTGTTTTTATTTTTCATAAATGTACCTTTAAAGTTTTCTTGCAATGATATATATTGCAGAGACTTTGACTATGTGGTGAAACTGAACTGAGATCAGACCCATATAGATATCTAGCTTGCTAAGCTGAGTTTGAAGACTTTACCGGTCTGAAAAATTCATGCTTGCAAACTGATATAAACGTTTTGCATAAACGCTTGAGAGTCAGTCTTTAGACCTAGTTTCTATAGCTCTATCCTTCCACTGACGAAAGCAAACCAGCTTGAAATCAGCTGATCTGGAGGTGAGCAAAATGAAAGAGGTAGTTAATTCTGACTCCTTTTGCGTTTATGTAAAAATATTTTACACTTGTTTCGGCGGTTTTGGTAAAGACGCCATCTATTGATCATAAATAACAAGTGATAGCAAGTTACCTGACTAACTTGTTTTTATTTTTCATAAATGTACCTTTAAAGTTTTCTTGCAATGATATATATTGCAGAGACTTTGACTATGTGGTGAAACTGAACTGAGATCAGACCCATATAGATATCTAGCTTGCTAGGCTGAGTTTGAAGACTTTACCGGTCTGAAAAATTCATGCTTGCAAACTGATATAAACGTTTTGCATAAACACTTGAGAGTCAGTCTTTAGACCTAGTTTCTATAGCTCTATCCTTCCACTGACGAAAGCAAACCAGCTTAAAATCAGCTGATCTGGAGGTGAGCAAAATGAAAGAGGTAGTTAATTCTGACTCCTTTTGCGTTTATGTAAAAATATTTTACACTTGTTTCGGCGGTTTTGGTAAAGACGCCATCTATTGATCATAAATAACAAGTGATAGCAAGTTACCTGACTAACTTGTTTTTATTTTTCATAAATGTACCTTTAAAGTTTTCTTGCAATGAATATATTGCAGAGACTTTGACTATGTGGTGAAACTGAACTGAGATCAGACCCATATAGATATCTAGCTTGCTAGGCTGAGTTTGAAGACTTTACCGGTCTGAAAAATTCATGCTTGCAAACTGATATAAACGTTTTGCATAAACGCTTGAGAGTCAGTCTTTAGACCTAGTTTCTATAGCTCTATCCTTCCACTGACGAAAGCAAACCAGCTTGAAATCAGCTGATCTGGAGGTGAGCAAAATGAAAGAGGTAGTTAATTCTGACTCCTTTTGCGTTTATGTAAAAATATTTTACACTTGTTTCGGCGGTTTTGGTAAAGACGCCATCTATTGATCATAAATAACAAGTGATAGCAAGTTACCTGACTAACTTGTTTTTGTTTTTCATAAATGTACCTTTAAAGTTTTCTTGCAATGATATATATTGCAGAGACTTTGACTATGTGGTGAAACTGAACTGAGATCAGACCCATATAGATATCTAGCTTGCTAGGCTGAGTTTGAAGACTTTACCGGTCTGAAAAATTCATGCTTGCAAACTGATATAAACGTTTTGCATAAACGCTTGAGAGTCAGTCTTTAGACCTAGTTTCTATAGCTCTATCCTTCCACTGACGAAAGCAAACCAGCTTGAAATCAGCTGATCTGGAGGTGAGCAAAATGAAAGAGGTAGTTAATTCTGACTCCTTTTGCGTTTATGTAAAAATATTTTACACTTGTTTCGGTGGTTTTGGTAAAGACGCCATCTATTGATCATAAATAACAAGTGATAGCAAGTTACCTGACTAACTTGTTTTTATTTTTCATAAATGTACCTTTAAAGTTTTCTTGCAATGATATATATTGCAGAGACTTTGACTATGTGGTGAAACTTAACTGAGATCAGACCCATATAGATATCTAGCTTGCTAGGCTGAGTTTGAAGACTTTACCAGTCTGAAAAATTCATGCTTGCAAACTGATATAAACGTTTTGCATAAACGCTTGAGAGTCAGTCTTTAGACCTAGTTTCTATAGCTCTATCCTTCCATTGACGAAAGCAAACCAGCTTGAAATCAGCTGATCTGGAGGTGAGCAAAATGAAAGAGTTAGTTAATTCTGACTCCTTTTGCGTTTATGTAAAAATATTTTACACTTGTTTCGGCGGTTTTGGTAAAGACGCCATCTATTGATCATAAATAACAAGTGATAGCAAGTTACCTGACTAACTTGTTTTTATTTTTCATATATATATATATATCTTCCTATGTTGGAGAATGAAGATTATCTGCATTGGTCTTTTGATAAATGTCCAAGTCTGAGATCCATAAGTAACTGATAAAATATATTAAAAATCAAATTTATGGAATGATATTTTAGATTTCCTAGTATTTATCATTAATTCTATTTTATTACTTGCATGTGATGACTCCAGCATTTTTTTCTTGAAATTCTGAAGCATCATTTGCAAAAACAACATATCATCTATTAAATCTAGTTGACTTACTTCTTTTTTATTTTTGCCCATTTTAGTCCATAAACTAATTCTTGTAAAACTGTTGTAAAACGTTTTTAATAAATAACCATGACATAATACTCTTTTCAGTGTTAATTAATATTTTTGGTATTATTATATAATTTAATCATTGTTATTGCTTTTTAATAAATATTCATTAGAATTTAATAACATCTCAGCTTTATATCTTTGTAATCCAAAGCTTTAAAACTATGAATCATTTTATAATTTTCAAATCCAAAGCACAATGGCAACTCATATTCATTGGTCCTTTTTTTGACTCTCTCAATACTTCAGTGTGATCCACTGTTTTGAAATATAATTTGTTTGACAGCTTGGTTAGAATCCAAAGTTTTCTGTAGGCAAATTGTAATTAGCTTGTTGACTTGATAGAAATTTGATAGATTTGTAATATCTAATATCTTCTTAATTACTTTTATAAATATTAATAAAACCACCATCTTTATAGTTTTGCCAACAAATTTTCTATTTGCTTTTAATACCCTTTTTTTATAAATTTAATTGCATGTCTCATTTCTTTTTTTTAAATACTTGATACCTCATAAAATGTACTAATTTTAGGGAATTCTTTTTTTGTTGTTCTTAATACTGTACAATTTTTTTCCTGAACTCCATATTTTTTATAATGTCATTTTCACATTTTTGTGCAACAACTTTTCTTTTAAAACCAAAGTATTGCTTTACAATTGTAAGCCATTGTTTTCTTTTATAGCTTGTTGTGTCACTTCACTATTAAAGTTTTTTATATTATTATTAATAATCTTTATATTATTTTACAATGCCTTCATATTGAATTATTTTAAATTTCCAATTCTGAGCTGAGTTACATTGCCAAGTATTTGATAGTGCTCTTGTTACTTTTGTCTCTTTTCATCCTCTAATGGGGATATCGAAAACACTATTTTAAGAGTTATAGAATCATTTTATGGTGGGAGATGGAGATAAAAAACTTGTGATATCAGTATTTCATAGAGAAAGTGTTTACAAATGAGTCAATAAGGTACACACTTTTTGAGAAAACAGTTTAAACATTTCTTGTTACTTTGCCTTTTATTATCATTAACAAAGAACAAGAAATTGTATATTTCCCATAGTTTATTTAAATATTTATATTCTTTATTACAAAATATTTATAAAGTAATTATTAAAAAAAATTTTTATGTGACTACACTTAGATTTTTTCCCAATATCTTTTATTTTTAAAAATATAAGTAAAAAGAAAACTGTCCAAACATTTTAGTATAAATTATTTTGATATTTTAATAATTACAAATGCAATTTAAAATTTTAGAACAAAATTTCAAAGTTTTATGATGAATTAACAATAATTATTTTGCGTTTTAGAAATAAAATTTAATTAATAAAAATTTTATTAGTTGTTTTTAATGTTTTCTGAAAATACAACATACACTGAAAATAAGCTCTAGCATGATTTTTCAGGATACTTATGATATAAGTCCTACACCAAATATAAGCCCTAGTTAATAGCATCAGCCAGATAGACGTTTTTTGTTTGCCCATTGAAACACATGATGGACATATTAAATTATAAAATAATAAATGTATAAATAAATAATATTATTAGCATTAATGCTTTAAATAAATGGTAATATAAATTGTATAGTACTTATGCATTTTCTCATTAACAATTTTTGACAAATGTAATTCCACCTGTATAGAGAAACAATTTATCTACAACAGGCCAGTATATCAGTAAATTTATAATTTATTTATATATTTTTAGGTTTTTATTTTATTTATATTTAATACTTAGATTTATAATACTTGATTTAGTTTCAGAGTTTCATAATGGTAGATATTAAATATTCAAGATAAAAAAATTAATTGATTTCTTAAACATTTTTGCATCCTAAGAGACATTAAATAATGAAAATGATTTTAATAATCAATGTAATTTAAGTTAAATTATCAATCTTTCTTCTAAAGAAGAGTTTTTTTTAAAAAAAGCAGAACTATTGTGAATAATATGGATATTGTTTATAATGTGTGCACTTGATTACAGATGGTCATGGTTGTGTCATATATGAATTGTTGTAATCCATTCTGTTATATTTATATAATAAATGTACTTAGTATGCACATGTTAAATACAGAAACATTTTCTGAATTGCTTGTTCCTGCATTTTTTCTTGGTTTTGTATGGGCAAACTATTCTTAACAGTAATAATTTTTATCACTCTTGTTTTGCAAGCTTTTAATTAACACTTGATTTAAATGGTAAATTTAAATACAATAATATTTTGACCCCTAGGTAATAAAAGTGCAAAAAATACTATTTTGGCAATTACAAAAGAGGAAAAGTGGAGGACTCCTAGGGTAAAAATCTTGCAGCTTTTCATAAAAAAAAGTACTTGACTAAACGTAGACTTTTGTACATGAAAAAGATTTTGTTGTCTCATCTTTCGGCTCTAAAATGTAAACCTTGCACATATGTTTAACTTTTGTATATACTTGCTGTCTTTTCTTGTACAATGACCTAATGTGATTAATAAAATTGATTTTTGAAAGTAAAAAATAAAACTCCCCTGAAAATAAGCCATATGGTGTCTTTTGGAGCAAAAATTAAAATAAGACCAGGTCTTATTTTTAGAAAAACATAGTACTGGTATTGCAACAATTGGACAAAATTTATTTGATTGAATTTTGGTACAAGCCACAGATTGACTATCACAAATACGTTGTATTAGGAAGTCAAATTATTATAAAATCATGGTAACATTAATTTGCAAAATTATGACATTTAATTAATTACATTATAATTAAGAATTAGAACACAAAAGAAGTTTACATCATGCAAGCACTTACATGCAAAGATTACTGAATAGACTATACAATAGTTTAATTATAAATATCATAATCCATTCACATTTATAAGAAAATTGTTATTTGATTTTTAGAAATAACTAGTATACATTGTAAACTTCAACAGCTGTGAACACTAAAATTGCTAATCTGATACTTCAAGATTGTTATATTACTGAGGTATGGAATTCTATTAAAATGAGAGATATGTGTGAATCTATTTTTTGCTTCACTATTCAAGAAATCATAGTTAGTTTCCTGATAATGATTTGATCAAAAAATAAATGACATTTTCTTCTTGGCAGAAAATAAATTAAATGGGTATCTTCATAATAAATAAATAAAAAAATAAGTCAAAAGTTTGACATCTAACAAGAAACTTAGAATGATTGCTTAATTAAAACTGCAGTGGTAAAACAGATATTGACTAGTCATGGTTACTCTAGATTTTTTTTGGTGCACTGAAATCAACATATGGATCCGAGGAATTGTAGCACTATACAATTACTTCCAATAATGACACTTTCATATGTGATGAGAATGACATTTTGAATAGGTGAAAAATATTTTAACAATCTTTATAATGCTAATACAAAAACTGATATGATGACTTTAAATAATATATCAATGTTATCTATACATTTAGAATTGGACAAAGATATCCAATTTAATGAAGTCAACCCAGCTCTTTGTAATCCTAAAAATGGAAAGACTGGGGGTCATGGTCAAATATCTGAAGAAGTTTTAAAATATAATGATCAAATGGTAGCTTCTAAAATATTGAATATTTTTACAATTATATGGACTCATAAAAAGTGATAACTGATTTTGAGAATTATTCTATTGCTCTATTTTTTAAAAAAAACAACAACAAAAGAAATATACAAGACCACAGTAATTATTGTGGAATATCATTATTGTTCACTACAAGAAATGTACTTTCAAATACTTTTTTCAATAAGTAGTTTCCAATCATAGATGAATGATTACCAGAGAAACAATGAAGTTTTAGAGAATGCAAGAACACCACCAACAAATAAAAAAGATTTATATATCAATTTTATCTAGGCATTAATTCAATCAATCAGATCTGTATATAGTCTTAAGTTGAATTTCAATCTATCAGTTTATTCTCATTAAACAGTTTTGGGATGAAGAAATGAAAGAAATATTATAACTACATATATAAATCTGAGCAATAAAAATAAAAACTGGGATTAACAATTCTATGTACTTGCAATAATATTCTTTTCATTTTTATAGAACTAGACTTTTAAACCATTTATGACTTAGCCAAGTAATAGAACAAAAAACAAGGTACAATACAGGTTTGATAGTGTAGTTTTAAATTTGAATTGTTTAAAAGTAAAAACAACTTCAGCTTCTTGGAGTCTGGATTGTAACAATAGTTTGATGTTATATTTTTGTTGCCAGTTAAAAATAATCTACAGAATATGTTCAATGTTTTGAATACAGCATACCCAGACTTTATTACTAATTAATATTTAAATAAGTCAAATACTTTATCAGCCAAAAATTGAAAAAAAATCAGCAACTTTTAACTTGAATGGTTATCAACTTGAGAATGTAAGCTAAATTAAATATCACATAATCATCATTTCTTATGCTTGCACATAACTGTTATTAACACAGGCAAAACTCTCGATACAGTAGTGTCACTCAGTGCCAGCCAGAGTAAGCAATGGATGCCAAAAGGCTTGTGCATAAAATCCCCATATAGTGCCTACACATCCAATATTCTCAGTCATCCTTTGATTAGTCTGGCTGGCAGTGAGTGGCACTACTGTATGGAGAGTTTTGCCTGTGTTAAATTAAATACTTTGGTAATTTTATAAGTAGAAAAGTGGACTTACATGTTGAGACAAAGTAAAAATTTCACTATGCTACTGCTGTTAACAAAATTAAAAATGTCACCATTATGAATAACTACTGCAGTCAAATTAGTTATATAGAGAGCTGTTATTTTATCTTATTTAACGTATTGAAATGAAACTTGAATATATACAATGCAACATAAAGACATTAAAAAAATTTGAAGTAAAATGCTATGGAAATATTTAAAAACAAACCAATAAGCTTTTTAATTTGCTGGATATGATACTATTGAGTCCACCTCTATAAAATCAACACTTCATATTATTTGTCATGTACAAGACTTTATAAAAGAATAACAAGGCAAAACTTTCCATACAGCAGTGCCACCCTGTGCCAACCAAAGTAATCAATGGATGCCAGAAGGCTTATGCATAAAATCCCTATCCAGTACCTACTCATCCAATATCCCCAGTCTAGCTTCTGGCTTGTAGCCTTCATCAGTGAGGAGCCTTGGATCTGAGAGCACTACACCTAGATCTTAGGATCTAATGCAACTCTCCAGCTGCCACCTTTTATCTCTACTTAACTACAAAACTATAAGAATAAAATTGAAAACACAATAATATTTTCAATCTAAGCGCAAGAGCTTATATAGTCATATGGGTCTAAACTCAGTTCAGCACCCATACATTTTGGTGTTTTTGGCTTTTTTACAACCATAGCCACCACTATCCTATTAGGCAGGATTGGTGTTAAACCACTAAACATCACATGATCACCATCCCTTATACTAGCACATAATTGTTAATAACAAAGCAAAACTCTCCATACAGCAGTGCCACCCTGTGCCAACCAGATTAATCAATGGATGCCAGAAGGCTTGTGCATAAAATCCTATCTAGTGTCTACTCATCCAATATCCCCAGACTAGTTTCTGGCTTGTGACTTTCTTCAGTGAAAAGCCTTGGATCTAAGAGAACTGCACCTAGATCTAGTTTTGCCTTGTTATTAGCAATTATGTGCTACTATAAGAGATGGTGATCATGTGATATTTAGTGCTTTATAAAAAACCATTTTATAGTGAACTTGAAAGTGGTTGTCCTATTATAATGATTATCTTAAAGTCATTCTAAAATGCAATGGCTGATTGTATCTACTGGGAAGTTATGATAGCTGTTGGAATACTTTGGGGAATTACAATTACACAGGATATTTAAGAATTGCAGAAAAACAATTTTTTTTTGCAAATGAAATTAAGAAACAGTATTGAAAAATATAAATAAACAGAAAAATGAAACAACATGTTTATATGTGGTTTATTTATATCAAAACTCCATCTTTAGAGTATTTTATTCTTGAACATGGAATGGCCATATTCATTTATAAGTGGCTGGTGACACTGGAAATGATGATGATGGTGATGATGATGATGATAATGATGATGATGATAATAATAATAATAATAATAATAATAATAATAATAATAATAATAATAATAATAATAATAATAATAATAATTTACAATTCAAAATAGTTTAGTCTTTAAGTAAAATATATTAAACAGCATGACTTTTTATTGGGTTCAATTTTTATCTAAGTCCATCTTTATTTTTCAAAGCATGCATATCATCAGTTATTTTGCAGAATATAATTTTTAACATAATTAAACAAGAGTCAACATTGTATTTACATAACATTTTTTAAAAAGTTTCTATCTTATTTATGTTATAAACTGTTTACAAATGTTATTTACATATGTAAAGTCTGCCTATAAATATTAAAAATGTAAATTTGTTAAAACATTTACAAAATTCTTTTTTTTCTTTTTTTAGAAAAAAAAGTTTACTAAAATATTCGAAATATGTTTTTCCTATAACAGTGTTTGTTCCATTTTTGCAATATTACTTTTCTTCCGTAGTGGAAGCAATCGACATTCTGGAAAAATTGTTTTCTGTATAATATATGATTAATGATTGAATTCATTAATATTTTTATGGAAAATATTTTTGTAATACTAACATTGTGAAAAAACGTTGATTAACATGATTAATTTAACACATCTATTTTATAAAACCTTAAAGTTATATTTTTATGTGAAAAATATAAAATTTCTATAAATTAAAAATGTCACAAACTATTAAAATGTTTTTACATATTTCAAGCGTTAATATTTTTTAAATATCAATTTCTATTGTAAATGTTAAACATCTTTTTGTAAACATAATAAAATAAAGGCATTTAAAAAAATAGTTATAACAGCTTTTAATGAAGGCATTTTAAATATGAGATAATTAGAAAGATTTTTAAATTATAAAAATATGTTGAATCTTAATTACTTTATTAGTATTTTTATTAATAAAGATATAATAAGTTAAAACAATATTATTATTAAAAAGTTATTGTATATTGAAGAGCCCTTTAAATATTCATTAAGCAGATAAAATGCTATTCTATTAGAATTCCTTTTTAATGACTTATATATGCTTTATTATTATAATTTGTGAACATGTTTATCAAAAACAACATGTTTGTAAATAAAGATAAAATCTGTATTTAATGTATACATACATTTTTGTATGTTATTACATAAACATGTTTTCAATATATTTTTTGAAGAAGGCAATATCAATAAAAAGTACAGGAGCATTAGAAATAGTTTTTTTTATTTTTTCAACCAATGTTAATAAAATATATAGCATTCCGTATTTTAAGTTTATTATAAATAATTAATTATAGTATTATGAAGTGATTAAATTAATTTATTGACTAAAAAATTCTAGGTAAAATATTAATTGCATTGAATTTTATAGATTTTACATCCTTTTTCCACTATACAATTCATTTGCTATCCTATTCATGATCAATTCTTTTCTCTATTTTCAAAAGTTGCCAGTGAAAACATCAGTCATATTTGCCACTTTTTTATTTTTACAATTAAAGTATTATTGTATATCATATATTGCTAATCTTTACATTATATAAAACAAATAAAGGCTTACTAATCAAAGACTTTCTAAAAGTTAATATTTGAACTTTGGAAAATAGAAAAAGAAAGTACTAAATTGAATTCTAACCATAACAATGGTACTTTTGAATAGCAAATTGTAATTTTGTTGATTCACAAAAAAATATACAACAAAATATTTCTTATCTAAATTCCATTTTTTAAAATGGAAATAATTTACTTGAATCTATAAAATAATGAATTTTTTTTTTTACTTTTATTAAAATTTCACACCAAAAATTCTTCAACTGGCATTTATAAAAGAAATTGTCCTGATCCAGTTTAAATATCTGCTTTCATCATAAACATATTTTTAAAATTTATATTCTTAAAAACAAACATTTTCATAAAATATCCAACTATGATCAAGTATATTTTTTGACTTAAAGTATATATATTATAAATGTGTTTAATAATACGCTGATGCATTGCAGTGAAACTTTTTATGTAATAATTTGTAGGCTTTTGTATATATATTCTGATTACAGACTTAGCGCTTTCAGGCCCTTGTTGCTCCATATTCATAGTCTTTTCAGATTATTAGTTATATGCAAATGTATGCAAATTGCCTCCTATATCATCCATTTTTTAGAATGGCAAAACAAGTGTCTCTTCTGTTTATTGATTTGGCATCGCTGGTAATGAAACAATCTTCCTTAACCTTCCTCTTGATATTGCTTCTTTCCATACATAAAATAAATGTATTGTATAAATAATCTTAAATATATAAATAAATTACAGAATGTTACAATTTGTCTTTCCAAAATAATAAAATAAAATACACACTCGGAACTGCCTTGAGACCAAATAATCTATCAAACAGTGATACTTAGACAGAGTCAGCTATATTTAATATTCAAATTTTGTATGAGATCTGTACAATAATGGCATCTTTCAATTTTCTTTTTTAATTAATGACTTTTAAGAAAAATAAATTGCAAATTAATGTTATAAATATCTGAAAAATTGTGAAGAAAAGCCAAATCAATAGTTGCACCATTATAAGACCCCACATTATCACAAAATAAAAGATTTTGTATTGATATGGGAAATAGACATTATTATAAACATGATTAAAAAAAGAAATAAAAATTCAATTATTATAATAAATATACATAACAACTTCTATAATAATCCCTTTCAACATGAAGTTAATACCTATAATTTGTTTATTATTTTCAAAACCTAAGTTGATGGACTTAACTGTTCGCTACTCTTTCTCAGAGAATAAACCAATTATTGATAATACTTATAAATTTAATAATAAGTAAATACTTTTTTAATAATAAACATATTTATGTATTAATTCTTAATCATTATTTCATTAAAAAATGTTATCTTTTTTCTCTTTAAAATTAAATAAAAAATTTGTCACAATTGTCAAAAACTTTACTCATAAGTTTAGTACAATTACAACATAACTAATAAACAAAAATTTTAATATATTTATTTTTAAAACCTTTTTGCAAGTAATTATATATAATTAATGCTTTTTTCTAGAAACTGAAAAATAAAAATAACCCAGAAAAGTTTGATTTCTTTACTCTTTTTGTGAGAGTTAGTGATTGGTGTTTGAGAAAAAAATCCTTTACTGCTAACAAAACATTAAAGATAATAATTGCAATTAAATAGAAAAAAATATATTCAAGTAATAAAAAAAAAATTGTAAAGGCTTTTAAAAGTGAAATAAACCTGAAAGACAATTTTTAAAATTAAAAAACTGTATATGTACTCAAAACAAATAAATATATAATTGTTTTTTTCTTTAAATTTTATTAATCTAAGTATATTTTATCTTATTTTGATATGGTACATATCTTTTTCTTTGGCGGAAAAAAATTTTCTCTGAAAAAATATAAAAAGAGTTAAAACACAGAATGTGTACTCAATCACATCTATATCTGACAGAATGTCTTTATTTTTATCACTATTTCAAATGTAAAATCAGCCATTGATTGTGCATAAGAATGTACACAAATTGAAGTTTTATTTACCTTTTAGAATTAGAATAGGTAACTTTTTGTATGGCTAGGTTGTGCATCAGGTGAATATTTAAAATAAAATAAAAAACCAAAAAAATAACTGATGGATATTGAAAAAACTTTTATTTTTGTTAAAACATTTATTTATAGAGTATCTAATAATTCTTTTCCACATAATAAATGTTTATTGAACATTTTATTACTTGTAAAATATAAACAAAAATGTCAATAATCACATCTATCCATTTGATGATGTGCACTAGTCTAAATATGTTATCCATTTTCAAGCAGTTCTGAAACTCATGCACAGTAGAAATTTTTAATACGCTGTTTCATTTTTCTTAATCTCTTTCAAATCTGTGAAACATTTTACTTTGAGGAATGGAAAAAATTGCATGGAGTGAGATCAATAAATATAGTGGATGGATAAGATAGATGATGTTGTTTTGTTAAAACATGTTTTACACTTAAGTTTTTATGTGCTGGTGCTTTGTTGTAGTGAAACTATCATTCCCCCACATTGCCATAAATTGGAATATTTTATTTCACTGTATCACACACATATTTTTTTGAACTTGTAGGCAAAATATCTGACTATTACAAATAATTTTTTGTGGGACAAATCTGGTTGCATAAAAAAATCACCATTATAATGAAATTGAATTTCACTCATACTTTTTGGGATTTGGTAAATTTGACACTTGCATGAACCTACTTTTACACCACGTTTTTTTAAAATAACTTGATTGCAAGTGTTTCAAGCATTACAACTATTTTCCTCACCATTTTCTTGATAAAAAAACAGAATTCTCTGTTGCCTAACTTCTCTACATCATAAAAAATGATACAATTGACAAGATGCATTTGACATAAAAATAATTTACTATATGGTGCCATGACTTTATTTGATGGATCAAGTCATCTGAGTTGTGCAGAAGGATAACATAACCACCAAATGTATACAGTTGCAGAAATATGATATGTAATACAACGGAGCCCCCACCAGATAATGGTACCATTTTAGATTCCTTTTTACTCATGTATGATATATTTCTAATAACCATCCAATTATCTATAAACTTGTTTTCTGATTATATGGTAGATCATTTCCACATTCTTATTTACAAGTTCTGATCCGTAATAAGTAACTTTACCTATTTTATTAAAAGTTTTCCAGAATTATGGAAACTAAATGTAGTCTTCTAGTAATACAGTAATAAATAGGTTTACTTTTTAGCTATATGTAAACTGGGTTTGAAAAATAATAATATGCTGATAAATCTGTTGCTGTTAAATGATATTCATTACTAAATAAACTAGGCTAAAATTAATTTTTTTCATTACAACATATGGCAACTAAACCCATATTTATTATTAATACACATAATGTACCAATAATTATTTTTTATAATGGCACTTACACTAAAGCAATTATCTTTCATTAATTGTTCATATTTTCTTAATCTTTGAATTGCCATTGTTACTATTACTTTAACTTGTTTAAAATAAAATTAAAACTTATTCAGTTAAACATACATGACATAAAAATTACACTTTTAATATATATTGTAATGTTGATATATTTGTCAGAGGGAGCGTCAAAGGAATTGAATTATTTGCATTAACAATTCTCTTTTCATAAGTTTAAAGGTACATTAAAATTAATATTTTTACACTATAGGCCTTTAATAAAAACATTGGAATATGACTTTTTATATTTTTATTTATTTTAACGCATGACATTTTGCAAAATAAGCTATTCACAACTATTTACAATGGAATCATTAAAATAAAAATTCTAGCCAGAAGGAGATTTTTAGCTTCATTTGTTAATTCTATATCTTTGTATAGTATTTTAAGTACAATAACATGATCAATTACTGCGAAAAATAAAAAATGGAAGTTACTGAGACTGCAAGTTTCAAAAAGGATGAAAATAAATAAAGTAGATAGATTTAATTGTGAATTTACAAGTTTTGATGAAAAGCCTCTGAAAAGATAATTTAGTGAAAAAATTAAATTGTATAAAATTCATTATAAGAAGTTCGTTATTATTGTTAGAAGAAACTTCTAAAGAATTAATAAATTATTGAGAAATATTAAGATAAAAATCTTATGTTTGAAAAGCTCCCAAAAATAGTGAAATTTGAGCAATAGTTCAGAATAATAAGTGGGACTTTAATGATAACATATAGATAAGAATATTTATTTAAATATATATTAATACTGTAGTTATATGTGTTCAAAATGTAAATAACTTTTAAATAGTGTATTTCAGACCACTCACCTCTTTAAAATCTATTTATCCAGACACAATCAATTACGCATGGTGAAGACCTGAAGAATTTTTTAATCTTATTTACTCTGTAGGATAAAAATATTCTGACAATTACAAATTTAATGGTTAATATTGAGTGATTAACAATATTGTTGTACATCAAAAACTTACAAATTTCCAAGTATGATTAAAAGTAAAAAAAATATAAAGTTTATCCAATCTTAATTTTAAATTCAGATTATACACATAGCATATAAATGAAATACCGCTTGATTTCTGCTATCAGAAGCTTTAAAAAAAAAAAAAAAAAAAAAAAAAAAAGAAATCATTTTTGGTCACTATATAAATTAGGAAACTTTAAAAATAACTTGAAGAAGTGTTTTCCCTGAAGGTTTGTGGTGATGGTATTTTAGTTCTATTTATATATTGGCCTATAATAATATGTCCATCTAATCCTCGTATTTAATGTCTTTAGAAAAAATAACTTTATTTAAATAATTCCAAATAAATTCAAGTGTTAGTAATATCACACAGGTTAGATATGCACAATTTTTTTACAGGTGTTTTTTTTCACTTTTTATGAAATGTTGCTGGGCCTGCAAGAGAATTGAATGTGGACCCTTCTAGATTCTTGAATATTAGGGTTTTACAGGTAACACTGATCCAGTTGGTTAGAGTAAACCTACAAGTTCAATGATTCAATAATTAAAGATCCAGGTTTGATTTCCCAGGCTAATACTGTCATTGGTCATACTTGCTACCCACCTAAGAATAGAGGAAAATAATAATACCTCTCAAAACTTTGTGTAATGCATACTAACTCTGTGTACTATTCTAACAGTTGATGATTGTATTTGAAATATTTAAATAAAGTTGAATTTTTAAAGACTTTCAATACTTATATATGGTAATGGAAATTGTCCAATATATAAATCACATGTGTGAAGAATACTTCTAGATAATGAAAAATGTGAGATAACTGAATAAAAGTATCAAGAAAAGTTCAAGAAAATGTTTATGATGTTTTGGAAATTTATTAATATAAACTCTCCAAAAGAAAGAAAGAATATTGAACATCTTAAAAAAATATTTTACAACTAAAATTGAATTAAAATTAATTAGCAAAATAATTATTAATTTCTAATAATTCTTTAATTAAATATGGTTATATATATATATATATATATATTGTAATGGAACGTATATGAGGCATTCCATTAAAATTAAAGGATGAAGAAAAACAAAATTATTCCAGTTATATTTAAATAAATTGTTTAAATGCCCTTCCAGCTAGCTATACATAAAACAAATCCAAAATCATGTAAAGCAATGAGACCTATCTTTATAATTTATTTTTATGGTTGATACTGACTAACTTAATCCAAATATATATATCCAGAAACAATAGGACTTTTACCCCAAATTCAAATATACACATCTAATTATATAAATTCACATTACACTCTAAATATGTGAATGAATAATAATATGCCTAAGTGACCTACAAAACCAAATAAGTATGAAATATGAAATTATCTTTTATTAAATTGTAAATTCAATTAATTTAATAACTCCTTTGGCATTAAAAGAAAATAAGAATAATATAGTATCGCTCTTTAATTAATTACAAAGGCATTATTTATAAAAACAAGCAGTACATCCTTTATTTTATGTTATAGTTCAACTTTAAAATAATATTGATGTTTTAAATATAAATACAAAGAATAACTATATGTATATACTTGTAATAAGTATATATAGATTAAATATATACAAAACATATTTTTGCTAACCATTATAATATAAATATAATAATTCATGTAACTTCAACCTACTAAATTACATTTTAAAGATTTTTAATTTATTTAAGATAATTATACAGACATCTGTTATACGTCTAATATTATTATAAAAACTCAGATAGCTTAAATTGACCACTTATAAAGCGTTGTATTTTATAATAAAAAATAAAAGTAAATAAAAAAAAAATATATCAATCTCAAAAAATATATTTATATATTGTTATTACATACTATAAAATTATTAAATACCTTTAAAAGTTCATTTGAATGAATTTTCCTGTCAAAGTTAATTTA
>JAQFVV010008730.1:0-15277 GCA_028023455.1 Epiperipatus broadwayi | reverse complement strand
TGCTTTACTAATAATCGTAATAAGAACTTAATATTTATTGAGTAATAACACTATTTCATATTATAGAATATAGTTTTTGTTTTCAATTAAAATTAAGACTATGCTTCCAGATAATTTTAAAATTACGAAAATACAGATAATTTAAAAATGTATTTTCTTAGAATAAAAAAAAAGAGAGTTATCATGTGACATTAAACTTTATATTTCCAAATCAGGTTTAACTATCTGCTCCCAATAATTTTTTTTTTTAAAAAAAATAATACTTGCCTTTGAGTTTAATGTGGGGGAAGAAAATTTTTTTTTTAAAAAAAAAGCTTTGATTCACTTTTTAAAATCTACAATTGACTTAAGAGGTTAAGAGTGAATGCTTGATTTATTAGCAATAAAGACTTGATGATCGTTCAACTCTTTAAAAAAATATCTTCAAATATATAATTTTTTAAGAAAATATATAAATGAATACGATTGAAGTATGACTGACCTTAGGTCTAGTCTAAGTGCGATTGCATATGCGAGCGCACACACACTCTAATGACTACCTATTCAACATTCTATAGAAATATTGGAATTTCTACTTGGCATACTTAGGGAAGTAAATTACAACACAGAACTTATTGTGTGTATAAATGATAATTATCTATGTAGACCGTAATACATGGAAACATAAAAAAATATATATGTGAAAACGTTTCAGGGTGAAACTGAATATAAATTAATAAAATAATTTTATCTTAAACATTAAATCGGAATGATTACTGTATATCATAAAAATGCTATTTGTCATATTTTATGAATTTAAAATTGGCACTAAGTTTTTTAGGTTAAATACATTTTTTTGTTAACTATCTTTTCAAGGTCTCAGTTCCTTCTACTGTCAACTATTGGGTTTCATCTTTACATGTATCAAATACATTTTTTTTTTAAAAAAATTTTTTTAAAATATCTTTTATTCTTCAGGCTCTAATAATTTTTTTAACATTTTGTACAGCTACTATTCAGTTTTATATAAATGTTCTGATTTTAAAACTATTCTGTGCATTTAAAAAACTACATCTTTAGATTAAGATGAAAAGAACAGCTCCCATAATGTGGAGGATTATTATAAATTAGAGAATATATCTTTAAAAAGATGGACATAAACAATGGAGCAAGAATATCAGAATGAAACAGACTAATGAGGGGCACAGCTACAAAGCATTAAATGGAAATACAGAATTCAATGTATACAGGGACAGCTTGATAACATTAGTAGTTAGTAGTAGGCATATTAATCAGGAAGATTATTTTATTAGAAGATAAACAATCAAATATAAAAGGTAGTAGAGCCAATTTGTACAATGACTAAATTACAAAAAAAAAATATCAATAGATCTCAATTCATTTGTTTAAAATAATACTTTGTTCTACACAAATAAAAAAAGTAAAACCTTGAGTTGTGGCAAGCCACTATAGTTATCACAGAAGCAAAACTCTCCATACAGTAGTACTACCCAGTGTAAAACAGAGTAATAAATTGATACAAGAAGGTTTGTGCATAAAATCCCTATCTAGTGCCTACTCATCCAATATCTCTAGACTAGTTTCTAGCATATGGATTCATCAGTGAGGAGCCTTGGATTTGAGAGCTCTGCACCTAGATCTTTGGATCTAATGCAACACTCTAGCAGCCACTTTTTACATTTTTAGTTAACTATAAAGCTATGAGTTTAAGATAAAAACAATGATGTTTTCAATATAAGCTTACTCATTTGTATAATCATATAAATCTGAACTCATTTCATGGTGACTTTGATTCTTTAATAACTATAGTCACCATCATCCCTTTAGAAATATTGGTATTAAAACACTAAATATCACATGAACTCTATTTTCTCTATTTACACAAGTTGTTAAAACAGAGGCAAGACTCTCCACACAGTGGTATGACCCAGGGTAAGCCTTTGTAATCAATGAATGTAAGAAGATTTATGCATAAAATCTCTATCTATTGCCTTCTCATCTAATGTCCCCAGACTAGTTCTAGCTTGTGGCTTTTATTAGTAAGGAGCTATGGATTTGAGAGCACTGCACCTAGATCTTAGGATTTAATGCAACCCTCTAGCATTTTTTTAGGTAATTATAAAGCTATGAATTCAAAATGAAAACACAATAATATATTCAGTCTAAGCTCACTTCTTTGTATAATCATATATATCTGAACTAAAGAGATCAAAATGTATAGATACAGAATTGAATACAGATTTATATAATTATACAAGTAAATGATCTTGGATTAAAAACATTATTGTGTTTTCATTATTGATTCATAGCTTTATAGTTAACTAAATAGGTAAAAGGTGGCTGCTAGAGGATTGCATTAGATCCTAAGATCTAGGTGCCATGCTCTCAAATGTAAGGCTTCTAACTGATGAAAGCCACAAACAAGAAACTAATCTGGTGATGTTAGATGAGTAGGCATTAGATAGGAATTTTATGCATAAACCTTCTTGCATTCATTGATTACTTACATTAAGTGGCACTACTAAAAGGGGAGTTTTGCCTCTTGTTTTAACAGCTTATGCAAACATAAAAAATGGTGATCATGGGATGTTTAGGGGTTTAACATTATAGTTATCAAAATTACTTACCAATAACCAATGAGATAATTAACAAAAGGTAAAAAATTTAAGCATATTAAAAATATTTTTCACTTATATATAAATTACACTTAACAGATAAAATAAACCAAGAAATTTATAATAGCATATTTACAGCTTTCTAAAAATATTTGTATATATCAATGCTATTTTAATGACAATGATCTTTCTCTGTGCTTGGTGGTATTTTTTTTTATTTCACACAAAAAATATTTTAAATATTAATCACAATAAATTAGAAATTATTTTATTTCTAATCTGTTAACTCTAACATATTATGATTTCTTTAATCTTTTAGAATGAGGAATATTAATATAAAAACTGCAACCACCAATGTAACTAATATAAGTTATTTAAATGAAATGTTAATAGCCATCCAATATTGATCAGTAAATGGATATCTCAACAGTAGGGTAAAAATCCTACAGAAAAATATCAATACATTGACTGTAAAAATAAAAAATATTATATGCTCTATGATGCAATCTTCATATTGGTGCAGGACATCATATCTCCTTGAATGCTTACCCTATACTTATCTTTAATTTATTATTACTTTCAAAATAAGATTATATAAATGAATCAAACATTTAAGAATTATATGATTGTTATAGATCTATTTACACAAAGAAAGTATTTATCATAAAATTTATTATATATTTGCTATCATTATTGAAATACTTCAAATCTATCATCATTATAAAAATGATTTATATTTCCCAATAAGTTAATTTTAATTTAGGTAGGAATTCTGAAGAAGACCACAAAAATAGTTGAATGTTGAAATAATGATTTAAAAAGGCATTAAAAATATAGCAAATCTGAATGTTATTTCAAAATAGATGTAATGCAACTTATTTAATATTTTCTTTGCCAGATAATATAGTATCAAATTTTAATTTTTTGATTAGCATTATATATTAAAATGGTATGGACTTTACTTGGTCATGGAGTGATGGGAAAACATCAGCATCTCAAAAAAATTAAATGAATATTAGAAGAGAATCAGCATTCAAAATTGGAAATAAATAATAAGCAAGTTATAAACATAATATATATTATATACTTTACCAGCATTAATCGTTAGGAGCATAAACAGTTATCTTTTGTGATAGGAATTAAAATAGATATTCTATAAAATCTGGCTAATCATCTAGCCAATGGCAAACTTATGACAAAATATAAAAGCAATAATCTGCATGCACATGTTTAAGTGCTAATGTTACAATCATATAAAAAGACTGAGATCAAGATATCATGCTGACCATCATCAATGCTTTTGGCCACCTGGTGCTTTGAGCATACTGATCACCAATAAAATAATAATTATAAAGTAAGAGGACTTTGTATACACCAAATCATTCTACAAAGACTAATCGGAATGTTCGATCTCAAACACATATCATCACATATATATTAAAAACACAGTTGTTGCTCAAACTAACTTGATCTGCAAGGAGCTTAGGGACTGTGCATGTGAATGAGGAAAAATATAAATAAGTAGTACTTAAAACTATTTTAATTACTGAAATAGCAAAACAGCGATAGATAACTTTTATTAATTAAAAATAATAACAATAAAAGATCTGTTAAGTATTGTATAATATAAATATATCACTCAGATTTTGATTTACAAATATTTGAAAACACTTCTATCGATTGAAAATATGACGTTATAATTTACAGATCTACCAACTTAAGTTAACAAGACACCCATATACATCGTTAATAAATTAATAAAGATCATTCTATTTTAACAAGACATAGATAATGATTGGTTTTACTGATATGGAATACGTGTAGATATGTGCACACATATTTCAACGATATTTTATTTATCAATAAATTTATTAAATCCATATATCAGTATTATTATATTCTCACAAGACAATTAATTCAATGTTGAAAATATATATAAAATGAACACACACACACTTGCATATTATATTATATAAAATAAAATACTTAATACTAATTTTAAACATTTTCATCTCACAAATCCAGTTATTAGTTATCATTTTCAACCAATATTGTTCTACTGCAAAATGAATATCTTTTCAAGTTCAATCCATTTTCTCTGATCTCTAGTCTCTCTTCTCCACATCACCACAGCACACTTCATTATTTTATCCAACCATCTCACATGTGGTCTCTTTATAAATGCTTGGAATTCAGTTTAACATTTTAACTGTCCATCTATTATCATCTGTTCTAGCAATGCATCCAGTCCAACTCTACTTGGGTTTCTTAATTCTTTCAATGACATTAGTAACATTTGTTTTTTTTTTTCACCCATATCTTTCATTTTCAGTCTCTTATTGTTACTCCTAACATGCATCTCTCCATACTTATTTGAGTGGTCTAAAACATCTTTCTTGCTATTCTGGTAAGTATCCAAGTCTCAGATCCATATGTAGAAACTGGTAAAACAACACATTTATTAAAAACCTACTTTTTCAAAAACATAGACATATTTTCTTTTAATATTAAGTTATAATGATAAGAACATAAATCAATAAATATATTGTTCTTGCTTGCTAGACATGATGACATTTGATCTTATTGTAAAAGCAGATCTTGTTAGATTAAAAATTTAAAGTATATATTGAGTAATGAACTTTTAAAAAAAAACAAATATGATGAACTTGAGCCTAGCTATTGTGAAAGAATATTATGCCAAAATCACTTTTAAGAGCTGTGATTTTGAGGATATGACTGAAGACAGAATATAATAGTAAGATGTTAAAGTCTTTCAGAAATAAATTTTTATAAATTACTGGATAGCATTATTAGAAGTCAAATATGCAGACTAAATTATCAGTAAACAGTATTTGTGTTTCATTGGTTGATTTGCCTTGCATATTTGTTTTAATGATTCATTTTTAGAGTTGGAATCCAAAATCATTTATGAATGACTGCTAGTAATATATATATAAAGACCTATCAGTTTACCATCAATTCTCTAACATTATATTAAAAGCTAGATTTCATATATTCAAAAAATCACCCAGAAGTTAGAAGATTGAGTATTGTGGATAATCTTAAAGAATCAGATATATTAATGAGATATATTAATCTTTAACTGAGATTTAAAGTTTATATCTATACTAGTGATAATCTCTAATTTAGTAAGTGATTAGTGATAATCATTATTGTATTTATCTGAGGTGGATGGTGTCAAAGTTGTGAGTGAGATGAGTTTGACACCTGTAAATAAGTGTAACAATTTATTAAAGAAAAATACTCTTCATGTAATAGGTATATATGGTGACTTGGGCTAATTGATTAATGCTGGTTTGCACGAAATGCATATTGGGGATCATTTGTCTTTTATTGTATCTTTATTTATATGATTTTTAAATAGAATATGTGTAAGTATGGAGGTTGTTTAGTATATCTATAAATCTAAAAGAAGTAAAAAAAAATATTTTAGAGTGTAATATTAGCTTCTAGAGCATTTAGGTTTCTAGTTTATGAAAAAGCTTTTGAATCTCTTCATGGTAACCATCAATGACAAACTACCATTGACTCTAATTAAATGTTATCATCTAGTAATAATATTCTGTGACCAGTTAATCTAAACAGGCTTTAGGCAGAAACATACAGACATATATTATTTTATCAAAAATCTTTCCATCAGTCTTTTTTTTTACTATGCCAAAAGACATTTCCTCTTTATTTAGTATTTATAATGTTATAGAAAAAATGCATAACGCTAAGTGAAATCTATATAAAATATTTGAAATGCCCCATAGCTATTAATAATTTTTATTAGTCATTCATTAGACTAGAGATTGTCCAGATAATGAATAATATTTATGTAGTATAATTTTCACTCACACACTCTCACGCAAGGTTTGGACTGGTTTGTGTAGTGAAAATTGCACTACAGAAATATTACCCATAGCTATATTGCTTCAGCCACGCACACACTTTTTTAAAAAAGAATAGCCAGAATTTTTGCTGTATCTGTTATTAAACATTTTTTAAAATATATTATCTTCTAGGCCGACGGTTTGACACATAAAATATATTATCGTTTACATGTTTACACCAAAGATATTTTCTGGGTATTTTTTTTTTTTTACATTTATATAAAATGCAACTATAAATAATTTCCCGACTGAATGTTTTCATTAACAATCGGATATTTATATAAAATATACAAACATACAAAATAAAATAATGTGAATATTAAGCATGCACTGATCCATTTATCAAATATATAAAAATATAGGTATAAACGGGGTGGGGACATCGATTTTCAAGAAAGCAGAGAAAATAAACAATAATTATGAAAAGATGATAAAACCGTGAATCTATTACAATTATAGATAAAAACAGTATATGATTATTCATTGAAGTACTTGTAAATTGTTCGAAAGCCAATTGAAGCCATCTAGCGGCAGATTGAATAGTAGTTTCATTCAATTATTGAAAGCCTTTTTAAACAAATTTACTCACTTCTCAATGATATGTTAATCTGTGTCTGCATTGATTCACTTTAAACATTGGATCACCCTCATTCAATTTTAACTATTCAAAGCAGTAGGATTTTATAAACATACCAGTTATCTAAAAACAGCCTTAAACGAATAAATTACTTCTAAATAGTATTAATTATGCCTTAAAAAAAAAGAAGCAAGTATTGTATATTGTTTGCCTGAAGGTGTGTGATGATGACATTTTAGTTGTACTTATATGTGGGATTATTTTAATCATCTAACACGAAATATTGAATTCTTTAGAAAAAAAATTAATTGGAAAATTTAAGTAAAGTTTTAAATTTTTCTAAAGTCATTCAATATTTCATTTATTATGATGAAAATAGTCTAACATATAAGTACAAATATTGTGTATAAATAACAAAATAATTTTAACAAACGCGTCTTCATTGCTGACAATACTTAAGTGATATTTTGTTCAGCAAAAATAAATTATCTAACTATAAAACTAAGTCAATAGATTAAATTCACAATTGTGACTGATAAGTGGGCTGCTATCTATGATTGATAAAAGATGATGTTGATCAGCCTCTTATTTACTGTGTTTCAAACATACAAAAATTATTAAACAGGGAAATAGACAATTTCGAACTTGTTTTTATGGATAAGATTTGTACCAGTAATTTTTTTTATTATAAAGAAAGGTAAATTTATTCATGACATAATTTTTGATTACATTGTTTATGATGACATTTTCTCTGAATATATTGTCTCTGATTATATGGAGTTATCTTAAATATTATCAGTATAATCTCTGAATTATAGAATTGAAGACTTCCAAGGTGTTTACTTATCATTCATGATGGCACATCAAGATCAGGTGTCTCGATACAACCATTCAGGTGCCAACAGTCTGCCCCTGTCTCTGAGCTTGCCGACAACTTTATTGTATACACTGCAAGGATCCTTAGTGATCTATTTAAAAATGTATTCACATATTGTCAGTCATATGACAAAGACAATGAAAACTGACAATCTAATGACTGAGAACAACTAGTCCTGAAAGCCTTTCCAAACAAAAGTACATCCATACTATTGGGGACTATATTGCTCGCTATCATAGACTACTCATAATTAGATAAGTATTACAGTAATGTGACAAATATAAAAGAATTAAATTCAAATTCATTTATTCCTTAATATATTAGTTTTGTTATTAAAGTGACAAAATAATTTCATTTGTTCTTAAACCTTTTACCTGCAATGAACCATATAAACACAATCAAAAAACAATCACCATATTCCTCATTATTAATCACAATAGCAAGATTGATATTATCACTTTTATGACATTAAACATTTTAAATATGTCTTGCATTGGTGGTCGAGAGGTCAATGTGACTGGCTTGCACTTGCAGGCAGTTTCCTGGGTTGTGGGTTCGCATCCCAGCTGATGCTATGACACTTAAAAAACATTTTAAATATTAATATGTTATTAAGAATATGTTTAATCCAAATCCATAAGAACTTAATAAACATATGGTAAGTTTGAATTAATATTAACAGAATTACATTTAAAAAGGATAATTAATTTAAGTAAAAACAAAAACATATGATCAGTTGCTCAAGAGGTCAAGTGAAATTTGAACACAAAACTGAAATCCAAAAATTTCATTATTAGTTTATTCCATAATTTTTTAAGACTATTTACAGATTGTGAGTAATTTGTGGATGATGGGTAGATAATCTGCCTACTGTATTTATGACTTGTGGGCTTAAATTATGTGAAAGTTGATTTCAGGTGTCATACAAACTTAAGATTTCTCTTTAATATCCAAAACTTCTTAAATAAAGGAAAAACAAGGCAAGGTATATGTAAACTTTCATCATCTGTTATTTGACTAGTTTTGTAAAAATTTATCTTCATCATCAATATTTCTCTGTAAAAGAATGCTGCAAAAATCTTTAAGCTGCAAGCAGTTAGAAAGTCTATTTTATCATTACATTTTATGATTTTTTATGTGCTAAATGTATTTTACAGTGCATGCATGTGTGTCTGTTAAGTGCATTAATAAAAGGTAAAATAACTGTTAAATAAATCACTGCTGACAATGATCAGTGAAAAAGAAGATAATACCCATCAAATTTTCCTACTATCAGACTCAAAAAGTTTTAGTATTTATTTGTCATTAGTTATAATTTCCAACTGGTTGAAATACTAAAGAAGCTGAGTAAAAAAATAATTGTGTGGGTTTTTTTTTTAAAGATATCTATATGTAAATATCTATGTATTGCCTTAAAATCAATATTCAAGAATCTAGGTCCAGGTTTAATTCTCAAAATAGTACTGCACTGGTTTGGCCACCAACAAGTGAATAATACAATTGAATGTAATTAGAAAATTTAAATAAAGGTTTTAAATATTTGTTGGAAGACATTCATTATTTAATGCGAAATGATGGAATGCCATCATTACAAACTTTTAGTCAAATTCATATGTAATACATTTTTATTTGATAAACAGCATTACTTTATAGTGTCATTCTAATCATCAAAACTCATTATGGTAATACAATATTATTATCTACATCCTTAATTTGTTTTTCCTCAATATATATATATATTCATACATACATATATGTAGATATATCTCAACATTTAATGCAAGTCCATTCAATGTTATAAATATGTATGTAATGAAACTTTATTTGATAACAAATAGTACTATTTTACAATGTAGTTCTAATCATCAAAGCTCTTTAATATTCATAAAATTAATCATAGATAGATAGATAGATAGAGAGCTAGATAGAGATAGAATATTAATTAAACTTGTAGTATGAAAGTGATGTGAATCCACATAATTTTTAGGGGGGGGGGAGCAATTCGAGAATGTTATGATTTTTTTGAAATTTTTTTGAGTTATTAACAATGAATTGGAGAGTGTGCTAATTGTTCTTATATTTTATAATTTATACATTAAGCTAAGAGTGTTTTTTTAAATTTCTCTTTCCATGCCATATTCTTCTCAATGTCATTTCTGTTTAGATAACCTCTACTTTTTATCTCTTCATTGTTATTTGGAATAAATTAAGCAGCTTGAAGCTTCATTGTACTTCAACTGTCCTTTCATTAATGGTCCTTTAGGCTTCCTTCATGTGAATAGGAATTAACTTTTTGAGTAAGAATTATATGTCACGGGGGAAGAGGGCATCAGTATTTTAGAGATACTTAGGTGGAGCATGCCCCCCCCCCCCAGGTTGGGAACCACCAATCTATACTTACACATACATATAGATATATCTCAATTTCTGTTTCTTTAATTGATGTCTATTAATGTTATAAAATACAAATATTTTTGAGATGCAACAAACAGTGGTTATAGTCATATCAACTTGCATAAAATCATGTGATAAATACAAAACAAACTACCAAAACAAAGTGCTATAATTGCATATTACTATTAAAGTAAAAGACTGTAATAAAAATGTATTAATAAATATGCACTTGTTACTACTATTTATAGGCTTTCTTTAGAGCTAAACATAACAGACTGTGTAGTAGTTTGTTAGTGATCATGTTTCATTTAATGAAGTTAGATTTATGACCAAGTGAACTTATAATAAAGCAAATAAAACATAACACTATTGCAAATTGTAATATTTACCTGTGTGAGAATATATATAACCATACAGATTGGTCCAAAAAGTAATTGTGCATTGTTACATTTTAATAATTTAGAATATATAAAAAATATAATATATAGGGTATATGAGCACATACTTTCAGACAACTCACCACTCTTCACACTATCTCATAACACTGATACACCTGAACACATATATGTTGATATTGTAAACAGTCGGGTTTAAACCCTAGTTACAAGGTAGAAAGGCACACATATGTTATATAGTTTAAAATTAGTTTCATATAATTTGATTTTTATTTCGTTTTAGTATTTATTTTGTAGTGGGAGAAAATGTTTAAAATTTTATTAAAGTAAGAAAAGAGGGAGTGGGGGTGGAATTTGCGTTTTATTTTTGTAAAAGTGGTATATGTATGTATTTGCGGTGTGGATAGACAATTTTAGAAACGAACGTATGAATACATTTTTGGATCCAAGATAAGAGATTATTGTAAGAAAAAAAAAAAAATGAAAAAAAGGAGATATATTAAACATCGAAGGTCTTATCTGGGGAATTTGAATGAAAATAAAAAAGAAGGTTGGAGAAAAAGGTTTCCGGAATGTTAATTGCCAAAATGTCCGAAGGTGCGAAAAGTTCTTTTTGCTTATTAGCTTAACTGGCCATCTATACCACGTGGTGGGACAGAAAGGGGACGGACTGTGTTTGCGAAAACAAAAGAAAGGAAAAAGTGACAGGGAGAGTGGACACGTAGTTTTTTTTTTTAAACTAGTGTCAGTTTTATTTTGGCTTTCAAAGAGGAAAGAAAAAAAAAATATATTCAATTTTTTTTTTTATATATATTTTAAGAAGAGTAACTAAGGCTACGGCCGAACATGAGTACGGTGGGGTAAAAGCTTAAGCGTGCTGGGTTTTCTGGACCTTACCCCGAAGAATCCATGCGGCAGTGACCGGAGAACATCTACCGGAGATCTATCAACTTTTCGCAAGGGAATCGATCCAACTCGGAATGAACTGAAGCGTGATGAACTGTCTCGTATCGTTTTGCTTCGGATTTCATGTGTTTTTCTTCTTATTTTGATATCCCCGGGGATCACATCGGACAAAAATTGCAGGTAATATGAACTTAAGATATTTTATTTCCAAAATTTACCACGTTTTCTGAAACCCTCAGACGTGTGCTCTTCCGATCTACTTATATATTTTTTTATGATAAGGCCATTCAAATACAACTGATTAGATTTTTATCTGTGTATACGTTCGTTTTCTTGTTCTGTTGTAAATCCACACAAAATATATATGTAGGTTTTATTGGGTTATGTAAACGTTAAAAGGGTATGGGCAATATATTTTCTTAAAATAAAAAAAAAATATTATAATAAAAGGTGCGTTATTTTAAGGCTTATATTACATGTGTATGTTTTATTATTTGACTCATAGAATATAGTTTAGGAATTTAACAATTGATCCGAGTTTCGCTGTTGGTTGCATAGAGTTCCCCCGTACATTTTCCTACGGTTTATTGGCCACCCGCCCTGAGTACTGAGCTAGTGGAGAAGCCCTATTACTATCGTATTTTTCTCTTCCAGCATAATACTTATGTAAAAGTAGGTTTGGCGCTTGGAGTCAATGATTGACGTCCATAAATATGCTGTGAGAGAAATACGAAATTTCTTATCACTATTTTTTTGCTTAAAAGGAAAAAGGGAAAATAGATATTTTTTTTATGATAAGAACAAATAAGTATACGGTAAACGAGTACACCCGTTACAATGGCGTCCCAACTAAGGCTTTATGAAGAATGGAATGTATGGGGGCCCGAGTAGAAAGATTAAAAATTCGATAAGGGAAAGGAGGGGAAGTAAAATAGAAATATTAGAGAGACGTGAAGTTTGCTTCGATTAAAATAGTTTTATTGAAAGACAGAAAATAGTTTTCCGAGTGGTTGATAAAGAAATTAGACACGTAGCATGGTGCTTTGGGGGGGGGGAGAGAAAACCTACCACGTTGTGATTTTGGAAGCAGTCAAAACAAATTACTACGATTTTTTTTTGATATCAAAATATATTTAGTAAAATATAGTGTGAATGAAAACAAGACTCCAAAAGAAAATGGACCAAGAAAAGAAGGAAGAATCGAAGATTTTGGAGGTCATTCTGGAAAGATTGGAACAAAGATTTCAAAAATTCGAAGATCGATTTGAGGAAAGGCTGCGAAAATTAGAGCAGCAAATGGAAAGAATAACAGGAGTTAATCAAGGAGAAGAGAACGACGGAGAGTCAAAGAAGGAAGGAAGTATAGATAAAGACGAGAAGTCTAAGGGAAAGAAAGTAGATGAGAAACAGGTTGAGGGCGAAAAGACAAAAATAGCAGAAGGGAAGCCGTGACGAAGTACGTACCAGCACAGGCCCATGTAAACCAATTTTTAAAGGTTCGGCCATTTGCCGGCCGAATGGGAGAAGCTCCCGTGGAACACTTACAAAGTCTGGGAAGATATTTTAGCGTTAACCCGATGGCTGAGGAAAGCAAAATCGCTATTGCTTGCAGCAACCTAACTGGAAACGCGCTATCATGGTGGAATTCGTTGTTTCAACAACCTACGACATTTGAAGAATATCAACGAGAGATGAGAGATAGTTTTTGGTCAGAGGATCGTCAAGAGTTGGCTAGATATCGGATTATGCAGGAGAAATATAGGGAAGGAGAGCAAGAAAGTTTTTCACAATTTTTCCATCGACAAGTGGCAAAGCTGCGAACGTTAGACGCATGCAATTTAAAGGAAAACCACATCATTCGGATCGTGAGATCGGAAGAGCATGCCGATGAAGGTGGAACAAATGATGTTAGGCATAAGGAAAGCGTCCGTGGAGGAGGTAGCTGAGCTACTTAATGCGATTGATATGAGCACCTATGATTATAATTTACCGATAGAGCGAGGAAAAGAAACTCACGATACTCGAGTTGTGAAATTTGGGACGGAAGAAGGAGGGTTGGATTGGAACTTGCAGGATCCCGAACGAGGGGATGGTAATACTAGACCGGAATGGCAGTATGAACATGAAGAGCCACGACCGCCACGCAAGCCGAATTATGGACAGGGAAAGATTTCGAGTTCATCCGGGAAAAAGGATAGCCGATAGAGTTAAGATATATACACATAATTGGACATAGGCTGAAAGTTTTTTTTTGTGTGTTTGTTTAAATTATTTTATTAGGGTATGGGTTTAATATTTAACAATGATATTATTAAGTATAGGGGCCGTTATATAAGGCCACATTTGAAGTTATATATATGTGTCGAATTTTTTTCTCCTTCATTGTTTTGTAGGCTAGAGAGTTAGATAAAGGTGGCTAGGGAGATTTGAGATGGGAGCGGTCTATCGAGTCTGACGGTGGATGGTGGGGTTGGTTGCTTGGATTGGGCATGTGGTGTGTCGCGTCCTGTATATAAATGTTGTTCCCGACATGGTTGACCGACCTATTTAAACTTAAGCCAATAAGTCTCCAAAGAGAGCACGGCACTCACATACCATCCCACCCACAAAACTCCAAATGCGAGCACGGTCTTGGACGACCCCTACTTAAAAGTCGGATTTTGTTCTAGTTACCCACGCTCATAAGACTCTGAAGTAGCAGAGTGCGGTTAGAAAGTCCTGACACGTAGAAAGAAAAAAAAAAAAAGGGAAATTTTTTTTTTAGGTTTTTTTTTGTGTTTCCGGTCACATAACCAAATAAGTCTGTGTGGAATTGATTGTATGCGGTGCGTTGCATATCACATGCGTGTGAGTTGGTGGTTGAACTTATAGCATATCGTTGGGATTGATGGTCGTTTATTTCTTTTGTTCTAGAGCCGCAGGGCAGAAAGTTATACAGGGAAAATATTTAAAAATGCATCGTTTTACTTAATAAGTTAGGAATGAGCCGTTCAAATACGTAGACCGTATTTAAAGGCTTCCGGGAGGAGGGTATTGTAAACAGTCGGGTTTTAAACCCTAGTTACAAGGTAGAAAGGCACACATATGTTATATAGTTTTAAAATTAGTTTCATATAATTTGATTTTTATTTACGTTTTAGTATTTATTTTGTAGTGGGAGAAAATGTTTAAAATTTTATTAAAGTAAGAAAAGAGGGAGTGGGGGGAGAATTTGCGTTTTTTTTTTTTTTATAAAAGTGGTATATGTATGTATTTGCGGTGTGGATAGACAATTTTAGAAAACGAACGTATGAATACATTTTTGGATCCAAGATAAGAGATTATTGTAAGAAAAAAAAATGAAAAAAAGGGAGATATATTAAACATCGAAGGTCTTATCTGGGGAATTTGAATGAAAATAAAAAAGAAGGTTGGAGAAAAAGGTTTCCGGAATGTTAATTGCCAAATGTCCGAAGGTGCGAAAAGTTCTTTTTGCTTATTAGCTTAACTGGCCATCTATACCACGTGGTGGGACAGAAAGGGGACGGACTGTGTTTGCGAAAACAAAAGAAAGGAAAAAGTGACAGGGAGAGTGGACACGTAGTTTTTTTTTTTTTAAACTAGTGTCAGTTTTATTT
>JAQFVV010008729.1:0-23813 GCA_028023455.1 Epiperipatus broadwayi | reverse complement strand
ATTCTACCAACTCATCAGCAGTGTGGTAACCTGAAAACTTGTGAGGTATGGTTTCATTGTAAAACACTGATGTCGGATAAGACCGAATATTATGCTACAAAAAATAATCATCGTCATCTTATTAGCAGCCATATGTAAATGAATATGACCATTCTAACTACAAAGATAAAAAAACATTCAAAGTTAAGAGAAAAAGAAACAGATAAAAAATTTTAATGACTATAGAAACCAAAACATAAAAATACAAGCACATCCACATATATCACCTACTGATTCTTTAGTCTGTTTGACATTTTGAAGTATTACCTTTTAATTTCTGCAACAAACTATTTTTTGAAATACTTTAATACTGTATTCTATTGTCAGTCATATCTTTCCAAAAACAATCAATACTGCACTTTTTTAGTGACTTGTAAATAATCTTTACGATACTAATTATTTTAATGGGCACGTAAATAATTTTATGCCTTGTCAAATATGTAACGCTAAGAATATAAATCTATTTCCTCAAATAAACTAGTCCAAAAATGTTACTAAGTCAGTCTAGAAGCAAATTTCCCAAATAAACCTGTAAATAAAGCCCACATTTGTTATATTAATGCCAATCTATTTGTTAGATAAAATGATTGGCAGTGATATAACAAAAAGTGGCCATTATTTAAAGGTTTATTTAAATGATTCTTTAAAAATCTCGATTCTAAATTGTCTTAGTATCATATTTGGAAATGTTAATTCTGTGAAACACATTGGTAATCTTTATAATATAAATGGAGCCTATTTCCCCCAAAAATCAAGCCTAAGTTTACAATAAAATACTTTTTTTAGTCCATTGAAAAAATATCTATATTAGAATGGATTCAATCAATGATAAAATTTTATTATATTCAAGATGTATGGACAATACGCTACTATGTATGGATGAAGGAACAAATGATCAAATTCATCTAGTTAGCTGTGATAACTTCCTTGGTTTGGACTATTGAAAAGGAAGCAAGTTCAAGCAAATCGGAGAAAAACCATAGAATTATACACGAAAGACCTAGATAACATGGGATATAGTCGTAAAAAAATAAATTCAGTAATAGCAATTTCTGTAGCAAAATTATGCACTAGTCAAAAATATACAAGTCTAGCATCCCTCTATCCAAAAAATGGCATCTGTAACTTTCTTTACAGTTGTTAGAATGTAAATTAACTTATAAAATTCAATTTTATGCTAATTTGACTAATAATGTATAAAACAACTTTAAAATGAGAGTTTAATAAACTTTAATTGTATAATGCTATGACTATGATAGGTTTAGTATAGAAAGCGCTTAGTTGAATAAAATAAATATTTGTAACATCGGAAAAAACCTGTCCTGTTGTTAAATATTGTGCCCTTTTGTATGGGTCACCATTTAAGTTTTGTGCTAATCTAATAGAAAATTTTAAATTTAAGAAGTATTTTAAAAGTGTGATGTTGACTTTGCTTGTGGTAATGTTACCATAAGTTTAATTAAAGCAATCTATGAGTGTTTGATATGTGAATTGTGTTGATATTGAGAAGATATTTAAAATGATGATGATTATGATGTAATACTGCATTAATATGTTTAATAACAAATGTTTAAAGCTAAAGTATTTAAAAGACAAGTTAAAATTAGACAAAGATATTTTTTTTTAATTTAAAATATATGCTAAAAGTGAATAAAAATATTTTAAATTATAAGTATTTAAATTGAGATTAATATTTGATTTTAATCATATCAAATAATTATTTTAAAATCTGTTGTAATATCTTATTTATTTTAAAAATAAATATTTATTTTAAAAATGCAATTGTTAGTTTATTTTTAGACGACGGCAAGCGTTTCTTTTATTGTAAAAAGAACAGATGTTTGTTAAATTTATACACACATGCGTGGAAGTTGTCTAATAAAGTTGCATAATTATTTTAAAAAATCATGTTGTAAAATTTATAAATAATACGTGAGTTATCACGAGATAAAAATAAAGATATTAATGTAAAATATTAAATCTGATTTTTAAAAATATTACTTTAAAAATATAACGTATTTAAAAAGATTTAGTTTATTTTAAATGATCTTATAAAAGTTAAGATTTAAATCAAGTGAGAAAGAATATTTCAAAAGAATATTTAATAGATTTAAATAAACGATAAATATTGTTTTGAAAGAATTTGATAAAATATTAAATATTAAATAAGTCATTATTTTATTTTTAATAGTGAGTTGATAAATATGTAAATAAGCAAAATTTGATTGTTTAAACGTACCAATCAGATGTGGAGTCTCTTCTAGTATAAAAGCTGGATTCAATTGTTGAAGGGCTCTCTACAATAAAACTTCTAAGTCGTTTGTGCTATTGAGAAAATAGCTAAGTAAATTTATAAACGCTCTTAAGAATCAGTTTTAAAATCATAAGAGTGTTATTGTATATAATTTTATAATTTTAAATGATAAGTATGCAATAGTAACTTAATAATTCCCTATTCGTCTTCTCAATATCGAAACTCAATTTACGTACAAATAATCAATGGAAACATCACGTATCGGAGAAATATATCAGAAACTTTATGCTAGAAAAGTAACAGACGCTGGATTAGTACAGAAAACTATAAGATGGAGAAAAGTAGTATTTTGGACTATAAATAGTTTTAAAGTTAAATTACTATTGTCTGTTATTAATAGATATTTTAAAGAAATAAAAATACTTCTGTAAAAAAAGTATTTTTGACAAATTATAGAATTAAAGAATATCTTAAGTAAAGATATAAGAAACAGAAGTAAGTTTTATAAATACTTGCCTTGTTAAGTCTTTGTGCTTAAAAGATTAAATATTGACGATTTGAAAAGGCAAATAGATTATAAAGATGATTATTTAAAATCGTAATATAATAAGAGTATTATATTGTAGTAATCTAAAACGCTGGACGTTATAGATGGAGAAATTAATTCTTACCTGAATATATTAATTATAAATGCGCAAGTAATACATGGATGTCCAAATCAAGTCAAACTAAACCAAGCAAGCCAAGTTGATTAAAGTAATTTAATGAAAATAATATATAAACTATAAATTAGTTTAAAAATAATAACTTTTAAAATAATATTTTATGAAGAACTGGATCCATAAAGAACTTATAAACTATTTTTTTTTAATTTTATTTTGTTTTCTTGTGGGAACTTATTTTTTTAAAAAAAAAGAACGTTATCATTTTATTATAAACTTTCAAGAAACACGTGATTCAACGGAACAGGAAATAGTGTTCTATTGACTTTATACGTAGGATATTTGTTAGAACTTTTATGGTAGAACAAAAGTCGTCGCTGGAATACGTAATATAATTTTATTTTATTTATTTAACATAAAATTTAAAATATTATTAAACTATTAAAAAGTAGGTTAGGTACATTTATTAAATAGTAACTGAAAAATAATATAATAATTAATTACATAAACTTATTTTTATAATTAATATAACACGGAATATTCTAATGAATGTTTATGAGTGAAAATGTGAATGATTTTTATTTTATGAAGCTGCAAATTCCGAAGAATGCTGGATAGCAGATTGGACATTATTATTATAATGGTAAAAATATTGTATAATGATTTTTTAATGAATTTAATATGTTTTTCTTTAGATCAACTGAATATTATGTTGTTGTAGAATGAATGGATAAATATATTATGAAAACACATACATTATATTGACAACAAACTTTATTAAAATATGCATAAGTTTTGATTTATAATATCAACATGATACAATATTATGGAAGAAGCTTAGAAGTAATTATATGATTCTTTCGTAAATAATTTTGATATTTTATTTATGCTTAGTATTAAAATGATGTTTATTATTTATCTTAATAATTATTTTATTTTTGCAATTTAGAAAAGGATTTTAAAAGTCTATTTTTTGTATTTTGTTTTATTAAATAAGTTAAGTTACGTTATGGGTAGAAGCTTATATTTGGATTGAAAAGTTTACTAAGTATAAACGATGTAGTATAGGTAATTTGGATAACGAATATTTTGTTTGAAGTTGATGTTTGTTTCCGGAAATTTTGAATAAATTTAGAATGTGTTGTATAGATAGAAATTTATTAGAAAAGGTTAGTAAAGCACATAAAGTAAAGTAATGATTATTTTTACATAGAAAAGAATCATACAATTTATCTAATGTAATGCTTTATGAATTTAAAATTGATAAATGATTTGAATAATAATATTTGAATAGTACAGATATGTAATGCATATTTGATAAAACATATAACAGGAATTACATTAAGTAAAGTATAATTACAGTCAATTATTTGTTTTTACATTACAAAGATACATTAACTTTATAAAACTATTAAGCAATGCTAATAATAAAGTAAATATATGATGATACATTATAAATGGTAATACTTAATTAATGTAGCTATTTAATTAGTAGAGCTTTATTGTTTACACATACTACATAAATAGTCTTGACATATATTGTTATTTGTAGTAATTAAAGTACACTATTATTTATTAAATCTAAATTTTTTGGAAAAACACACTGTAATATTATTAATATAGCATTTGAAGGAATGTAAAATTGCTTATTAAGTACATGAGTTAATAACAGTGTAAGCCTCTTATATTTGTATTCCTATTTTATTTTATTTGTTGTCATAAATTTTAAACTGTAAATAGTGTAAATAAATTTTATTTGAAGTTATTGTAAATAAATTTGTTAATTTGTTTAAAAGTGTGTCGAGTTCATTAATTTTTCACCACAGCATTTTGACATCAGATGATTTGAAATAAACATAATATTTGCACAAAATTGAATTTATTATTATTATTTAGAATTGAATACCATATTTGCTTAACATTATTTTATAAGAATTGATTGACATGAACATAAATATTATAATGGTCATAAGATGATTATAATGCACATTATAAGAATACAATATTGTTTATTGCCACAGATTATTAAGTATAAGATTTTTGATCTATTTTAAAATGAAGATACCATATGAAATAAAAGATATACATATAATTATTTATTTATTTAGTGATTGATTATATCATAGAAATAGATGAGATTAAATTACACTCTAAGATTAGTATTATTTATTATTATTATTAAAATAAGTTAGGTGTATCTAAGTTTGATATAAAATCCCACATCATACTTATTTACATGAGTTATTATTATTTTAAAACAGCTTAGAAGAACCTGAGATTATTTAATTATATTTTAAGTTATAAGATTAGTATTTATTTTAGTATTATTAAAGATAATTTATTTCATTTAAAAGCCATAAGAATGCTATAGATGTAGTGGTAAGATGATAAGGTAGTGATAGTATTCTTATGCCATTGAGACGGTATCTTGGAAGATATTGACTCAGTGTAAATCTGCTTATTACTTTGTAACTTTACTTCACAGTCTCATAATTTTATAAATACTTATTTAATTAGTATAATCTAGAACTATATTGATTTTGATAAGTGATGATAAATTTAATTAAGATATAATAATATAAAAGTATATTAAAGATAGATATGCAAATTTTAATTAAGCATAATAATGTAACTGAGCTAGTTGTATTTTAAACTATTTTATATATCAAGAAGTAAGGGTACAATATATAAACATTTACTAAATCATTACAATAATAAAACTGTAAATAATAATATGATTGATGCCATTAAATGTAAATTTTTACAATCACTTCTATATTTCATAGTAGCCTTACTTAATATGATGATTCTTTCAGAGTCATCATCAACTTTCATCGGGCATTCAAATAATTATAGTTTTGACAAATATTTGAAATAAACTTTGCTAGATTTATTTTACATTATACAATATTAAAAAATATATAAGGATTTCTATTCTACATACAATAAACATAATTATTTTACCTGTGAACAGAGATTATGATGCACAGTACAATCGACGGTTCCAAAATTTATAGAAGTGCCAACAGTTTTAGCTGCCTTTCGCCATTCTGGAAGAAGCCTCAAACAGGGTGGGCACCACTAAATAAATTTTAAAAAATAAATAATATTAATTACTGTATTAGACGGGGATTTGAAAACAGACTTTCAAGCTCCACTCCATCTTATATAATTAAATAAATAATATAATTTAATTACATTTAAAGTTTAGTACATACAATATACTTGTATTCAAATATTAATTACGTATGCAAATAAGATAGTAATGACAATATATAATTATTTTAAACAATTTTACAGAATGTTCCGATATGTTAGTTTTATAAAAAAAAAGCTACGAAAAATTAATGGTAAAGTTATTATGTAGAAAGCCTGCATATAAATTAAAACAATCTAAAAGTTTACATTGCCCAAACTAAAGTACACAATAAAAGAATACATATTAAAAAAATGTAATGATATGAAGCATTAAAAACAATAAAGTTTTATACAAATAGCTAAGTTTTATTTTTATCTCTGTCATGTGAAAAGAAAAGGCACTATCTAATAAAAACAACATTAAAAGCACATGAGAAGCTAATTCGTTTTGATAATTTTAACAAAAAATTATTTTTTAACAAAATTTGATATTAAGAATAAATAACATTTATGAATATACATATATAAAATTTTAGAAACTGATGAAAATCTCTTTGCATTATTTGTATTAAATTTAATTAATTACCTTGTGTTGTGTCATTAACTAACTACCTCATGCATAAAGACATAATGCAAGATAATTAATTAAATTTAGTATACTAGTAGACAACAATAGACTTTCAATGACTTCTAAAATTATTATTATTAAATGATGCCATTTAATTACAATATACGTATTAATTATAATAATTAAAATTATTTACTGGAGTAAAAAAGTCAATAAACCATGGTTCCCTGGAATGTGAAACTTGACTGGCAAATTCTTTTGGTCCTAAAGACTTCACAGATGTACTAGCGGCTTCTCTTGCAAATATAGCTATATTTTCAGCAGTTTCTCGACCTATTAAAAGTAAACGCACATATTTTCTAAACTGATTCGTAAATTTATTTAGTAATGGAATTATTATAGGCATGAATTAAAAATAAATGAATAAATAAATTGAACATAGTAAAAATATAACTCAAAGAAGTTATTAATTCAGTTAAATTTAATCATTTTTTGTTTCTACAATAAATTCTTTTTTTTTTCTACAAGTAAAAAAAACTTATACTTTTATCTTTAAAAGAAAAAAATAATAATAATAATCTAGCAGTCTTATTTTTTATTTTACGTTTTTGGTAGTTTTTTAAAAATATATTAGGGCAACATAGAGCATATAAATTTTGATATAACAAAAATATTTTTTGGCTCGTAATTTTAAATAGTCAGAGATATAAGAAAATGTTTCTATTTAAATAAAATTACAAGCAATTTCATTTTTTGTTATTATTTTTTAATACAATTAATAATAAAATAGTTTTTTTTTTTTTTTGGGGGGGGGGGGGGTTCATAAGTAATTTGGCAGCAGAGAACAGAAGTGGAACCGGAATCTATGGAACTTGAACTCCAAAGTCCGCCATTTTTCCATTGCAGTATATTGCGTAGGGTGGAGAAAAAATAAAATCATTTACTGTTTCTTTGTTTTACAGATATAACTGCCGTGAATCTCGTGCAGGGTATCAAAAGCGCTCAACTATTAATATTTTATAATGTATTAACTCTATTTCACATACTGACATAAATATATCTTGTTATTTACAGATTATATGCAGAGTAGGATACTACAAAATAGTAATTAATAAATCTATGTACTATGTTCACAATCTAAGACTTTAATCAGAGTGAAAATTATTATTATTATTTTTTTTTTAAACTAGCTTGTGAATTTTATTTCAGACACCCAATTCAGTTAACCAATCACTCAATTATCTTGCCATTCTTAGCTAGTGGGAAAAGACAATGAAGGAAAAAACCCATAAATTCTCAGCACCTGTATTACAGCAATGTCGGGTGAATATTATCGTTTCCTTTTGGAGAATAATATTATATATAATCAACAATAACCAAAAATGAAAAAAATCACATTTACTATCAGAATGACACCTACGAATAATTTCAAGACACAAAAATTTAAATCATCTAACTATTTCATATAGAAATTGAAAATACGTACAGTGTATGACAGAATAAATGAAAAATATCATTAGGAATAATAAGAAGAGATCAAAAAATGATTGTCAGAACGAACAGATATGACTAATGTTATTGAAACAATTAAGAGATTAAAAACGGAACTGGCTGGACATTATCTTTTCCTTTTGCAGAATAATATATATAAGCAACAATGACCAAAAATCACATTTCCTATCAGAATGACACATACAAATAATTTCAAGACACGAAAATTTAAATCACCTATTTCATATAGAAATTGAAAATACATACAAGTACATGACAGAATAAATGAAAAATATTGTTACATATATATTAGGAATAAAGAAATCAAAAAATGAATGACAGAAGAACAGATATAACTAATGTTATTGAAACAATTAAGAGATTAAAAACGGAGCTGGCTGGACATAATACTAGAAGAGATGATAACAAATGGACAATTGAAGGAAGGAAAGAAACTGAATTAAACATGGGCCCAACTTACAACCTACAATGAACTGATAACAATTGAAAATAATGTTGATAATCGTAATTGCATATGGAAATCAGATTTGGCAGCTGAAGGAAATAATGGAAAGAGAAGTGAGTAACAGAAATGGATCACAAGAAAAAATTGCAGGAAATTCAAAAAGGGAGTGGATAAGCAATAAAAAAAATTCGAGAAATAATGAATATTGAATGCATTATAGTAAATGAAATCAGAATAAAACAATTGCAATGATAAGGACATGTATAGAAGATGATTCATGAAAGATAATCAAAATGAGTATTAATCCACACATTTCTGGTAAAGAAAAAATGAAATTTTCAGAAAAGGTTGGAAAGAAGAAATAGATAGTAAAAATAGAAATATGGGAAAGACCTGATAGAGAGGCAAGGTGATTGGGAATCAGAATATTTTACAGAGTGTTATAGATCTATAAGAACTGAAAATGTTAATATCAATAACATCAGAATTACTGTCTATAATTAAAACAGCCTGCCTATTGATAGTTAATTTTTCAGTAATAAGTAACTTATATACACAAATGAACAATCCGTCGTATGTATATATTTATAATAATATTAAAGCTATAAATTGATCAAGGACGATCAATAAACACTTTATATCTATCGGCCATATTTATAATTTTATACTTCATCTATAGAGAAAAGCTTATAATGATTAAAGATTAAAGCCACTAGTATTAACGTTGACAATTGTAAAAATTATATATTGGAAAAAAAAGTTACTATCTACATATTATATGCAACTTTTAAAATTATAAATATAATAGGCAGAATGGATCTCCTTAAACAAAATTAGAAATTCTGTGACATAGGCTACATGCCCAGAAACTGCTATGTTAATCAAGTTACACTTTCTTTCTACTCGAATCACTATATACCACAATACACTTATCTATTTCTTATTTCTAATCACCAAATCATTTTTCCGGTTTGGATTCTTTTTTTTTTTTATTTTCCAATCCCATTTTAATAAAAGCTATTTTGTTAGTTTTATTATCCTATCCTCATATTTGCCATTTTATAGAATAGAGAAATATATGCTAGTTGCATAACAATGAAATTAAAATTCAAAAGATGTTACATAAAAGTCAATTACTGAGTCATAACAAATAAACTAAACGGAACCAAGGATCAAATCTTTATGACATATTTATGTATAAAGAGGAAATCTTTATTCTAAACCTTATAGTAAAATAGTGGATTATATTTTAAAATTAATAAAAATTCTATTCAAATTTTTCATAATTACCATGATGAACTTCATAACCACCTCTTTTCTTGAATAATAAAAATGTTGGATGTTTATGGATATGATGATGGTTACATATGTTATTGGTTTCATCACAATTTAATCGACCAAACTGGAAAATATAATAATATATTTTTGCATTTAAATACAGCAGAGAAATTGACGAGAAAATATATATAAATTTACTTTTAGTGATTAAAAATAAAGTAATTTTTAAAATATAAGGTTTGCTTATTATATATACATATTTACCTTAATATCATTAAGAAGAGCAGGTAGTTTTCGGAGTTCCAGATCTTGTTTATTGCTTGTTACAAAAAATTTAACCAACCATGGTTCTTCATTTCCTTCATTTAAATTATGACGCATTTGCTATTTTAAACAGAAAAAAAAAAGATACTTCTATTTTTTAGTTAATGAAATATCCATATTAATACTTTAATCGTCTCTATATATCAGTACACATGATAAAGTTTTCCTGAAAAAATCTTCACAGAACACTGCATAAACAAACGATACATAGCACTGTTGAACTCATTTCGCTACTTTAATTTAATACATTATGTAATGTATTTATAAGTTGTCTTTATGAGACAAAAACTAAAATAGCATGCCATGAATATTCAAGAGAACTTTTTATGACTATCATACATAAGGAACTCTATGTATAAACCTACCTATCTATCAATTTCCCTATTCATGTTAGTATGTATCGGCTTCTCTCTCCCCTTCTTTCCTCTTTAAATATATATCTGCAGTTAAATTAATATGGTTAAATATGAATGTAAGTTTCAATAATATGAAGTTATTAATTGTTTGACTTTGTATAATTGGGAATGCAGAATTTTAATAATGTAGATAATTTTAAAACTGAGGATATTTAAAAAAAATTGATGAAATTTATTCTTAGCATTTTCTGTTTTCCAAGATTTTGCTAGTTAAATCTTCTTTATAGGAGAAATATGGTTATTTGTACAGAAATAAGTCACATCTTAAAGTTCTATTTTTTTTTTTAATTTTGACCACTATTATGGGGGAGTACAGCTATTTAAAAAAGGCACTGAGTGTTCTAAAATCGAAATGAAAAGGTCAACACTATGATATAGCAGTTAGCGCATTTGACTGCCATATCCACGACCTAGAATTAAAATGGAGGATAGATGAAAATTATAAATTTTTTTTAGGTTCTCAGCAGATTTGTAATTTTTTTATTTGGTAGATGGGCTAAAGCCAACTCAAGTATCCATTCAACAGCCAGTCAGAAAATGGAATAATTAGACTGTTCTATATGAAACACAAGAAAAACAATCACCAGGCACATGATTGGTCTGCCATCTTCCCTTTTTTTGAGTGGCTTTAGCTCTTTAGTGGCTATTTATCGTCACCGATTTACTTACCTGCTTAAATTTTAATGCCTAAAAAAATATTTTTGCTCACAAGCACAGGATGTGGCCTGCATTCGTAGATAGGATAAAAACTGACTTTTATATAAATTAAAAAGTAAATAAAGCCTATACATTTTAATTCTTGAAATTTTAAAACTAGCATTAACAAAAGTATTGTCTTTCAAGCTGAACAATTTAAAAATTATAATTATGAGTCTATGAGAAGACAACTTATAATTAATGGTAACACTATAATTTCTTAAAAAAAATTAAGAATTTTTTCGTCCAATTGTGATATAAAAAAAGCACTATCATTTTACTCTCCAACGATATATTGTGGTAATATGGTGCAATCTGAAGAAGAACATAAACACTTTAAATTACTTGTAAAGCAAAACAGACTTATTTTAACATTATGACAAAAGAAATATACTTAAATAATGACTTGGAAAACTCTATAAAATTGCAAACCCAGTAAACTTTTCTAAATATAATTTGAGAAGTAAAATAGCATTTAAGTATCTTCTGTAAGGGAAAGATCTCTTCATGTAACTCTCAATGGAAACACCAAAAAAGGCAATTCCTACCAGGCTAATTAAATGCTGGGTGACGAATTTTATAATTGTCCTTCCTCGTTTTCATTTTCTAATTAAATATTTTTATAAAGCGCAGACGGTATTGAAAATTAAATTGAGAGTGCAAACTTCTCAAGCGCTTGTGACTATTAGTCTTGGTATTTATTTAATGAGCAATAATTGGATGGCTAACTAGATTAATTAAGGGCATGAGAAAAAAAAAACCTTAATTTCCTTGGCAACTGATGTTTCTCATCTGGATTCAAACACAAGGTTGTGGGTGTACCTGATAGACGAACTAATAATATACAACAAGCCTTTTCATATAAGCAAGTCAAAAGTAAATATACAATACTGACTGGGTCATGTTCAGTCTCTTAGATACTCACAATGCCTTCCATTAATTTTGCATATACTTGGAACCTGTTCCCAACATTGTTTAGGTAAATAACATACAATCAATGTCAATAAATATGTTGTATGATAAACTCTTTCAATTTTTCCATTGCAAGAAGCTTTCTTCCAAAATTTTTTTTTATTAAACACAGAGTTCAGTGCATTAACTGCTGCACCTTATATCAAATTTATCTCCAATATTATAAACTGGAGATGCAGTAGCGGAGCAGTGTCAAATGCCTCTCACCATGTTCTGTGCACCTTCTCAGTTTCAGAATTCGTTTTCTTGCTTTTTCGCTCAGACTGTCTGCCATCATTTACAATACCTATAATGTAATAAAATGAAAACACCATGACCCAATCCATACAGTATATCTATTTCTGATCCATTCTGTAGATACTTACAAGTAGCATTCATATATATCTTTAAAGCAATTTTAATTATCCCTATAATCATACATTTTCAGAAATGTTACCTTAAAAGATTCATCCGTAAAAAGGTGGCCATCAGGAAGAAATTCTAAAACTTCATTAAGAATTTCTTTAAAATCCAGACTATAAATTGCCTAAAAAAATAGGAGGGGTAAAAAAAAGTGATTGTTATTATTTATTTTTTTAAATTATTTATCACAAATACCAAGTTGAGCAAATTATCACAAACCTTTCCTTCACCTTGAACGTTGTCTTTCTCAAAATATCTTATCCCATGATCTAGATTAAATTTCTGACATAGATTTTTTTCTTCCATGCATGATACAATTCCAACGTTTACTAAACCATCCTAGGAGACAACAAAAAAAAGAAAATAAAAATATTCAATGAAACTAAAAACCTTTAAAGAAAAATATAAAAAAATGCATTTAACTGACAAATTTAACCATTCTGAATATTTAACTAAGAAAAGGTAATGCTGTTTTTATTATTGTTATAGTTTGCTGAACATGCTTTTGATGTTGATGACCAGAATCTTTGCGCTTGTATTTTGCCGCAAAATATAATTCAGACATATTGAAAGCATGCTCAGAAAATTACAATAATAATAAAATATGAGCACTACGTTTTTTTGGTTAAACGTTTAAAGGTAATGCAGTTTTATTATTCTTATAATTTGCTGAGCATGATTTCAACATTGATGGTCCGAATCATAGCACTCAGCATGCTTCCGATGTTGACCATCAGAATCATAGCGCTCATAATTTGCTGCAGGAAGCAATACAACATTTAAATAGAAATGTTTAAATATATAAATTACAATTAGCACAAATATATATATATATATATTCGATTTAAAAATGCAATTAATAATGATAATAACTGAATGCAGTGGAAATGACTAATTGAATTTCAATTTAAAAATTTATAGTTATTAAACTTTTCATCTTACTACTGGCTAATCTGAACAGTTTATTCATATGTAAAAATTATCATCATCAACCGTTATCAATCCACTGCAGGAAATTCAATCCATCATCTTCGATCTTTAGCTTCTCTTCTCCACATCACTCTTGCACACTTTCTTATTTCATCCATCCATCTCACATGTGGTCTCTTTCTGGGTCTTTTAAAATCTCTTGGAATCCGGTTTAAGATTTCAATTGACCATCTATTATCATCTCTTCTAGCAATATGTCCAACCCAACTCAACTTCAGTCTTTTAATTTTTTTCAATAAGGTCAGTAACATCTGTTTGTTCTCTTACCCATATATTGCATTCTCGATCTTTTCTTGTTACCCCTAACATGCATCTCTCCATACTTCTTTGAGTGGTCTGAAGTCTCAAAATGGTGCGGAAAAGAGTTGAAAATGATATAAGTACAACTGAGAACTAGCAAGGAAAGCTGTAGAAGAGAATAAAAGTCTCAAGAGTGTAAAACAACATTTTGGTATTGGTAGGAAATTTATATCTGCAATAAGAAAAAAAGATGGAATTATTACTAAAAAGAGATGACATCATGAAATGGGTAGAAGACTTTTATCAAGAATTATATAGTAATAAAGAACAAGTATCTCCTATATCTATGACATCTTCCGAATTGCCCAGAATTTTAAATCAAGAAGTGAGACATGCAATTAAATGTATGAATAAAGGAAAGGCTCCAGGTAATGATGGAAATATAATTGAATTATTAAAAGAAGCAGGTGAAGAAATAGAAATTTTTTTAGCAAAGTTATATACCAAATGTCTAAATGATAAAGATGTACCACATGATTGGAAAAATGCAGTATTAATATTTAAAAAAGGTGATAAAGAAGATATTAGAAATTACAGACCTATCAGCCTTTTATCAGTTTTATATAAAATTTTTACCAAGATAATTACAACTTGTCTACAGAGAACATTGGATTTCCATCAACCAAGAGAACAAGCTGGATTTAAAAGTGGTTTTGAATACGAGTTGTCATTATGTCTTGGATTTGTAGATTATGAAAAGGCATTTGATTCTATAAACATTTCTCCAGTGATTAAAGTATTGGATCATCAAGGTATAGATCCAGGATATTGTCATATTTTAAAGAATATTTATAAAAATGCAACAGCAACAATTAGATTACATAATGACACTGGGAAAGTCAACATTGAGAAGGGTGTCAGACAGGGTGACTCCATATCTCCAAAACTTTTTACAGCAGTGCTGCAAGAAGTATTTTGTGGATTAAAATGCGAAACTAAAGGAGTGAAAGTAAATGGAGATTATTTAAGTCATTTAGATTTTGCAGATGATGTAGTTATTTTTGCAAATAATGCTTTAGAGCTGCAGGATATGTTGCAGGAATTATCAGATGAAAGTAGAAAAGTAGGACTAAAGATAAATGTTAAAAAGACTAAAGTAATGTTTAATCGATTTTCTCAAAATATAAAATAAAGATTGATTGTGATGAATTAGAAGAAGTTAACAGTTACAAATACCTTGGTCAGATTATTAATACAGATGAAAACATAATTGATGAAATTAATCATAAAATTAAACTTGGTTGGAATGCTTTTGGTAGAAATTAACTTGATACTAAAACAACATATGCCTATGTGTTTGAAAAGGAAGGTTTTTAATAAATGTGTTTTACCAGTTCTTACTTACGGATCTGACACTTGGATATATAAAAATATAGGTGAATAAATTTTAGAAATTATTTGCTTGATATATTTCAACGCTAATTTTCAGAAAATGACAACTGGATCGTACCTGAAGATATAATCATCACTTTACATAATTGAGACCATTTAATTATAAAATTTGTTAATACAATTTCTACTGGTAAAGAAAATTATAATAATAATCCAGATTTATATATACATGTAATAAGTAATTAGATGTACCAATAACAGAATCCAAAACCATCATCTACTGTCACCTTTTTTTTTATGGCAAGATAGAACTATTGCCATTTTAACGCGTTTGTTTTTTAGTGATTACAATTTTCATTTTCATTGTTTATTTTATGCATGCATGCATGCATGCTAAAGCTTTCAAAATGTACACAAAGTATAATAATTCCAGCCTTTCTGTGAAAATTAATGATAATTTCTACAAAGACCAGTTCCTCAAATCTTTTCCTTATAAATTCTAAGCAGCTTTTCTGCCATCATATATCAAGTGCTTCTATCTTCTTTAATTCATTTCAACAAAGTCAGCAAGAGACTATTGCACAGAAGTCATTGAGGAGTTGTGCATGCCAAAGCATTAGCATGTAGCTATGTCTGGTTGCCAAAGACAACTATGGACATTGAGAAATATATTAAGAAATACATAGCTTATCAGTCCGAAATAAGTACAAAACTAGCAACTAAACCGTGGCAGAGATTTCACATGGACCACACAGGCCCAATCAATGGGAAAATACCTCTCATACTCACAGATGAAATGGGTGGAGTATTGCATGAAATGCTGGAAAAACTATATAAAGATACCATGGATTACCAGAAATAATTGTTTCTAATAATGGCACTGGATACGCTGCTCAAGAAATGAAAGATTTTTTTCAAGTATAAAGCATCAAATATATCTGTGCGCCCTCGTACCACCCGGAATCAAACAGTCTGGTTGAAAAAGCCATTCAACAAATTAAAAAGGCAATGATAAAGATTTTTAATATGCAACAAGCTTTATATGCTAAATCAACATTCTATGGCATCAATGGTTACAGATAAATCTCTGGCTGAGTAGTTGATCAGCAGGAAATTGCACATAAAACTATCAACGTTATTTATAAAAGTGGACAAACTGTTTCTGATAGTGAAGACAACATATATCAAATAGGTGATAAAATTTTAATACAGAAAGTATAATCATCAGGAAACTATCCAAACAAATAGTAATCATTCAAATAAAGAGTGAAACAGAATATCAGAGACATGTAATCCACTATCCAAGGGCACTAATAACACAATGAGAAGAAATGACCAAAGCTTGGGAAAACAAAAAATTGTGACGTAGCGTCTAATGAAATAATCCAAGCGAAACAACAAACTCAGAATGTGATAGAAATGCAAAACAAGGTACCCATAGAACCAACAGAAGACCATGTGTAAAATGTAGTAACACGTTTTTCTGGAGTAAGGAGAGGATTATTGAAATATAGATTTTTAATTCTCACAAAGGAAAAATAAGAAATAAAATAGATAAATAAATAGTTGTATTAAGATTAATTGAATTGCTATAATAAAAAATATTTAATTAAAATGTATTGGGTAACAGTAAACTATTATCAAAGTGAAAAATAAATATCAGATAATGGAGGAAATTTAATTAGTATGATTTAAAATACTAATATATAGAGGCAAAAATAAACTGATAATACACCCATCATCTGCATTTCCCTCAAAAACAAGAGGACTAAAAGTATAAAAATTGGGGAAAAAGGAACATGAGGCAACTGTTGGAACAAGCACAAAGCAGCAGAAGAAACCAGTGGGGGATATGTTATTCTCAGAATCTTGGCTCCTGATGGTCAATAATCATGCCAATCTTATTATTATTTTAAAAGCCTTAAGAGCTGCCAGGCTTAAAGAATGGTGACAGTAGTACTGCCATTATTATTATTCTTAGTGAATAGACTTAGTAAGTGAAAGGACATTTCTAATTAGTCACGGTCAGGTTATATTAAATTAGAATAGTGTATTTTGATTCATGTAACTCTATATATATTATACTTGTATATAATAATGTGTATATATTAAATTGTATAAAATTAAAACCTGAGTTACTGTGTTCTTTGTGTTCTCAAAAAATCAGATTCCATACTAAATTATTAGTCTTATTCCGGGAACGAGTTAAGATATAACATATATATATATAGACACACACACAAACATACTACACACACACATGCAAAACATATACACAAAATAAAAAAAATTACCAGAGATGCTGCCAATTTTAACTGAGTCTGGGAAGATGGACAATCTAGAAATAATTATATTATTAATAATATAAATACACACAAAAATCATAAAAAAGTAAATTATACACAAATAAAGCTAATAAAATCATTATAGCTATAGTAATAATGTTATAATTAAAATAATGTAATTTTAACTTGCATCAGTTTTATGAGAGAATTTATTTATTCTTTAGTATGTAGTTTCAATTAGCCATGTCAGATTTGGCTATCTACTTGATATATAATATTAGTGAAAGTAATAAATAAAATATATATCAGAAATCCAAATTAGTATAGTGCTATATTGGAATCATATAAACAAATATTGAGACAATGTTTAAATTTATCCAGCAGCACTGCAACGTCCAATTTACAAGCAAAGGAAAATGGAAACTGTTTTTCATCAGAATGTAATTTGCCATTGTAAATCTAGATAGTGATGCTGCTGATTAAATTTAAGCATTAATTAGGTTGTTGTGATTATTTGATATATATATTTATAATATACTTGCAATTGTATTTTCAAAAAAAAAAACTATTGCATACACATTGATCATCAACTATGAAATTATCTTCCAGCGTATGTTTCTACAAGATCACTATGATTTACCTTGCAGGATTGAATTGCAGTTCTATCTCGGAAATCACTGATTACTCAAGTGTACAAGAAATGGCGTTAGAGTAATACAGAAAGAAAGCTGATCTTGTAATAGTTTAAATTTAATAATTTCCTTTTAAACACTAACTTTGAGTCTATAAATACTCATGAGAAACAACAATAAAATCAGCCTGGCATCGGGAAATCAAATATTTCAGAATTTTCATCTGCTACTCGATTAAAAATTATAAAGTATTATTTATTTATTCACTTAATAACAAATGTCATTTGGTTGCATAACTCAGTTATTTTAAGAATGAGTTTTGATCCAGTCCTTCTGGAATAACACACCTTTTTTGGCATGGTTTGATGCAGTGATATAGTGGCAGATGGGAGCCTGAGGTCCATGAATCATTACTCAGATGTTGTTTCCAATGCTCAAACTTTTTACGAATTCCTGAACAATAAACCATTCAATTATTTATTTATATTTTTCCACTAATGATGATATCAAAATTCTTTAAGGTAGAATAAAAAAATCATTTATTTATAAATATACATTTCAGTCGTATATCTTGAGTATTTTGAAGTTGTATTTACCTTCCTGAGTATTCTAAATGAGTATGGACCTATATTTATATATTTGAATAAATAAATCATTTATCAAAGCCTGAAGATAATGACTGTTAGCAAGATAATTCATAGTTCAAATGTGCAAACGCTAGCAAGTAATCTTGTGCTTGGTTATCTGCGGATAATTTTCTTTTCAGACATATAATTATAATATAATCTTCTCCTTAATTTTTTTAATATAATTAGAATGATGGATATATGTTATAAATGTAATTCTGGAAATAAATGCTTTACTCACACTGGTTTTAGGATACCCTTTAAAATATTAAATTCCACACTTAATCAACAATATATCTAACGTAAAATTCTTTTAACTGATATACTGTATCAGTAGCCATATTAAAAAAATTCTGCAACTGTTATGTATATATATTGTGAGGGTAACCTAAAATGTCACCCACACAAACCTTAGCCACCTGAAATATTGGATTATGTTTAGTTAAGATTTTAACATAAGGTAAATAATAAGTTTTGCTAAAATACTGTTTTAAAATATAAATGTATAAATATTTAAGACAATGTACTAATGCTATATTAAACAGTGGGAATAGTAGGTCATTTACTATTAAATCACGCACATATACTTGTAATAAAGTCAATTCCAGTGTTTAATCAAGTGAATATAAACATTAGGAAAAATTCATACAAACTTACTGTACCGTTTATTTATATATGGTACAAATATATTGGCATTTGGTAAAAGCTAAAAAAAAGAGTAGACTTAATTTTTTTTTATTAGTATAAGTTACTTTTTTTAAGTGAAAGTTAAAATTGTCTTTCGTATTTTTTTTATATAATTAAAAATAAAAGTTAAAATTGGAGAGAACAAAAGACACGCAGATTACTAATCCAGATAAATTAAAAGAATTCCAAAAGAAAAAGAGATAAGCTAAAATAAAAATATTTTAGCTAATTAAAGATGGCCAAAAGATTTTCTAAAAAAAAGAGAACTTTGTAATTGAAAAATGAGTAAATTTTATAAAGAATGTACAAGATTATCAGCGTATATTTTTGATAAACAAAAGGTATGCGCAGAAGTCAGAAAACTGGACCTCTAATATAAAAGGAAGAGGTCAGCTTGATCAGGGTCTTGTTTCATCTGTTTCTCTATAGTTAGTCCTGGATAACGAATATATCCAGGATCGCCCTATGCGGAAATAATTCTGCATGTCGGAGTGAACCGGAGCTTCTGCGGACATCGTGCCTGAAGATGGACACCAGAAAAGTCTTCGTGACCGACTAGGAGAATAGACCACAAGATCAACTTATAACCAACGGCCGAGCTCATTCTAACCCAAAAAACTATGCATAGTAATCTACAACCATCTCACTAAACTTACCGGTAAGCCATGACTCTTTATTATTTCCGATTGTGACTAAATTGTCGACAAACCATTTTACAAATATAAGCTTATAATAGAATCCCGATAGAGACTTTAATTTCCGTACTCAAGGAACTTTCTTTTAAAAAACTTTATACAAGGTCTTGGAAATGAATTGTAAAAAGTGAACATTATTGAGTTGCTTTAATTATTTTATTTAACTGTTATTTTTTTTATTAATTGCTTCATGTTTGGATTAGTGTGTGTCCTCTCCTGTTTATTTAATTCGTAATTTAACTTAAAAATATTTTTAGTTTGTTAGAATAAAAGAGATTTTACTTTTATCAACCTTTTTCATTGTGTGTTATTAATAATAGTTATTAATTATTATTAAATTTATTAATATTAGTTTAGTGATGTTTAAAAATATAATTTACCTTTGCCAATATGTTTAATAGTTCTAATAATAATAATATTTAGGGAATAATTCTAATCCACGGTAAAAATATAATACCGCTTATTTTAAAAAAACATTTTTCTTTTTAATTTATGAGTTACGATTTGTTTGATGCAGAATCAGTGAGTCTAATCGACTCTGGCGCCTCATTTATAAATTAAAAACTGATTCAGCTCACAATTGTAATCGTAACAATTCTAGGCTGAGTTGATCAGGAAATATAGTTATGTTTTTTTAGAAATAGAAATACAACTTTCTTCTTTTTGACATAACTTGATCAACTCGCGCATTTTATATGTGTAACAGCGATCTAGCAAGACGGAAAACGTTACAAATGGCGACCCAACTCGGGCTTCGATATAACAACCACAACCTGAGATAAGTTGTAATGATAAAGAACGTTACAACGATGACCCAAAAAACTCATAGCCGGAAAATAAATAGTAGTGTTTTTTTAAAAAAAATTATAAAAACTAACTAACTAATTAAACCCTGATTATACAAGTATAAAAATATTTGTTTAATATGACTTACAGAAATAAAAATATATATATTTTTAATATGTCTAAAAAAAAACACACAATTGTGGCTGACGTAGACATAAGTCACAAGCATTTGACCGGGTAGGCGGTTACTGAAGAGGGAAAAAAGCATAGCCCCGAGTCCGTGTATGCAGTATATAACATAAGACCGCCTTTATATGCCCATCATTCTATTTCTAGCAGGGATCCTAATAAAGGGGAAGGCAGATCAAGTTGGACCAAGTTGCAGCGAGTCTGTAAGACTCAAAACGATGAGCAACGCTCATTTGTGCTTATAACTTGGGCTTCTTATCATTACTATTACACTTAAGCGGAAAGGACACAGATGAATGTGGAAATATTTTGCATCCCAACCGTGTTAAACCTAAAAGTGGGCATTAAAGCTGAAAGTAACTTGTTGAATGAGTCTACGAGATATATCAGCACGCTAATACAAAAAAAAAAAAAAAAACCCACGAATATGAATTTAAAAACTTAAGATGTAAACCCCTATTTTATTCTCATCTCCTGGCCCCGGTGGTATGTACCGTTTATTTATATATGGTACAAATATATTGGCATTTGGTAAAAGCTAAAAAAAAGAGTAGACTTAATTTTTTTTTATTAGTATAATTCACTTTTTTTAAGAGCGTACAGTGAAAGTTAAAATTGTCTTTCGTATTTTTTTTATATAATTAAAAATAAAAGTTAAAATTGGAGAGAACAAAAGACACGCAGATTACTAATCCAGATAAATTAAAAGAATCCCAAAAGTAAAAAGATAAGCTAAAAGAAAAATATTTTAGCTAATTAAAGATGGCCGAAAGTTTTGCTAAAAAAAGAGAACTTTGTAATTGAAAAATGAGTAAATTTTATAAAGAATGTACGAAATTATCAGCGTATATTTTTGATAAACAAAAGGTATGTGCAGAAGTCAGAAAACTGGACCTCTAATATAAAAGGAAGAAGTCATCTTGATCAGGGTCTTGTTTCGCCTGTTTCTCTAGAGTTAGTCCTGGATAACGAATATATCCAGGATCGCCCTACGCGAAAATAATTCTGCATGTCGGAGTGAACCGGAGCTTCTGCGGACATTGTGCCTGAAGATGCACACCAGAAAAGCCTTCGTGACCGACTAGGAGAATAGACCACAAGATCAACTTATAACCAATGGCCGAGCTCATTCTAACCCAAAAAACTATGCATAGTAATCTACAACCTTCTCGCTAGACTTACCGGTAAGCCATGACTCATTATTTCCGATTGTGACTAAATTGTCGACAAACCATTTTACAAATATAAGCTTATAATAGAATCCCGATAGAGACTTTAATTTCCATACTCAAGGAACTTTCTTTTAAAGAACTTTATACAAGATCTTGGAAATGAATTGTAAGAAGTGAACATTATTGAGTTGCTTTAATTATTTTATTTAACTGTTATTTTTTTTATTAATGGCTTCATGTTTGGATTAGTGTGTGTCCTCTCTAGTTTATTTAATTCGTAATTTAACTTAAAAATATTTTTAGTTTGTTAGAATAAAAGAGATTTTACTTTTATCAACCTTTTCCATTGTGCATTATTAATAATAGTTATTAATTATTATTAAATTTATTAATATTGGTTTAGTGATGTTTAAAAATATAATTTACCTTTGCCAATATGTTTAATAAGTTCCAATAATAATAATATTTAGGGAATAATTCTAATCCACGGTAAAAATATAATACCGCTTATTCAAAAAAAACATTTTTCTTTTTAATTTATGAGTTACGATTTGTTTGATGCAGAATCAGTGAGTCTAATCGACTCTGGCGCCTCATTTATAAATTAAAAACTGATTCAGCTCACAATTGTAATCGTAACAATTCTAGGCTGAGTTGATCAGGAAATATAGTTATGTTTTTTTAGAAATAGAAATACAACTTTCTTCTTTTTGACATAACTTGATCAACTCGCGCATTTTATATGTGTAACAGCGATCTAGTAAGACAGAAAACATTACATTATAATATATACTAACAATTGTATTGTGTTGAAGGTCTTGTATGCCTATAATAAATGTGAACAATGACATAAACGATGATGAAACAATCATAGCAACGGGCAAAAGATCAAGTATTGTACTAAGCGACCGAACATAAGAATGAGACAATAGTAATACCGATTTTTTTTTTTTAAATGAATCGATAATCGCAATATATAGGCATACACTGAGAGTAAAAAGGAAATGAAACACTTCATACACCAAGCAACGGAAAGGGCATAATGTATAAAAAGAAAAGGAATTGACTCTTTCTTCTTTAAAATTGTGCATTTGCTATGGAAAGACAATTCTGTTGAAGCTGATATTTTCAAACACTTTGCAAAATGGACACTGTTGAATATGCATTTCTACAAATGTCAATTTTTTTTCATTTGAAAAATTAAGGAAGTAAACAGTAATTTTTCATATAAACTAAATGATCAGATAAATTTCAAATAGCTTATAAATTTAGAAAAGGGTTATGATTTTTTTAAAAGCAAAGAAAAGAAATTAGAACAGTTTATTCGGATAAAAATTTAATAACGGAAAATATATTATATAGCCAGTATCACAAATAGTAAATAACTGTATTTTAAAGTATATATAATATTTC